>VZTJ01000752.1:324300-387663 GCA_013397795.1 Orthonyx spaldingii
GAGAGGAGAGGAGAGGAGAGGAGAGGAGAGGAGAGGAGAGGAGAGGAAGCACTGAGGGAGGGAAGTGAGGACAGCCCAGACTGGGCAGGTAAGGGATGTCCTCTCAATCCCCTCTTCTCCACACAGGGTCCCAGTGCCAGTGCAGGACCCAGGGCACAGGAGCACAGCAAGGATGGGGGGCCCAGGCCCAGGGTGGGGGTTGCTGCTGAGGGTGAGACTCACCGGGACACGCCACACCTGCAGCAGCCCTGAGAAAGGGCCCTGGTCCAGCAGGGAAAACTTTACTCTGGAGCGATCATCTGCAAAGGAAGTGGGAGCTGCAGGGATCCAAGGCAGCCTTGAGGTCAGACAGGTTTTGCAGACTGACGGCCACACAAATCCAATCCTTCCTTCACCATTTCCTGGCAAAGGCACTCTCTTCTGCAGTGCTCATCTCCAGCCTGTGGATGTTGGCTCCCAAAAGACAGGTCTCTATCCCACCCTCCTGCAGTGCAGGTCACTCAGTGTCTGAGCCAATGGAGATCTGCCTCTCTCCAAGGATGGAGAGCCTGCAGGAGCTCTGGGCATCTGCTCCAGTGTTTGACCATTTTCATGGAAATTCACTATTGCTTCCACTGCATTGGATTACCCACCCAAATCATCCCCCTTGTCTCTTGTCCCTCCTCTGAGAAGACTCCATGTCTTCCCTGTGCCTTCCCACAGGTAGCTGAAAACAGCAATAAGATCTCCCCTTTGCCTTCTCTTGTCCAGGCTGAGCAAATCTACCTATCCCCCTCCCAAACACCATGTGCTCCATCCCAAACACCTCGGTAACCTTCTGGGGCAGTCACCAAAGCCTCAAAATACTTTCTTGTGCTGTGGACTACCGGCCCTGGTCCAGCCTGGCTCCACGCAGGAGGAAGAGGAACAGGAAGGAAGAGGATGCAGGGTGTCACAGAACTTACACGGCAGGATGCTGGAAGAGGGCCGTGTCTGCTGGCTGCCTGAAGATGGTGATGCAGAGCTGGCTTCTTCCTTGACAGCTTCCAGGAGGGCCTGCCAGAGCCAGAGAGAGTGGAGGAGGCTGTGAGCGGGAAGGGTCAGGAGCAGGAGGAGCCGGGGCCTCCTGAGGACACCAGGACATGGCAGAGGGGGGTCACGGCTGCACATGCAGGAGCCTGAGCAGCCATCAGCCCAGCTCTGTGCCACGCTGTCAGGAGAGGGCTGCTGCTGTCCAGGTGGGGTCCTGGGAAGGAGTGGGTGGTGGACATGATGCCATGATGATTTTTGGTCTTTTCTTTTTATATACTTTTAATGTATTCTCAGTATTCTTAGCATACATAGTTGTAATTCTTTTAGCCTGATATTTTAGCTTGGTCCTGGTATTATGCTAGGAAAGAAGATCAAACATCCTAAAGGCCTCACAGCTGGAGGCTGGAAAGTCCTACGCTGTGTTGAAGAACCAAGGTTTCAACCTTGTCTCTGGAACATATTTTGTAAAGTAGGTAAGCTAGTTTGCAAAGCCCCATCCGGGGGGGAAATACTTTAGAACAGGGAGATGTCATGCCATTCATGTAAGTTTCCCATTGGGGAATCGTTGTCAGACATGCTAAATTTTAAGGTCTATAAAAACTGTACCCATGTTATGTGCGGTGTATATTTCAGCATATTCCACCTTCTCGAGTGGTGCACCATAAAGATCCTTATTAAACATCAAGGTAAAAACCCTTTTATCCTTTAACCGTGTCTGGCTCATAATTCCAGGACCAAGAAAAGGCATCAGACAGACCCTGAGCAGTGCAGAATGCATGAGGGAGCTGTGTGCCTGGGCATGCAATGCCATGGAGAGGGGACACTGCCAGGACACCCAGGGAACTGGGGCACGGCACCCGCTCAGGAGGCACTCACGGGGTGTGTCCCAGCCCAAGCACGTTCAATCACTGCCCAGGGCCCTCAGCACTCCCTGCACCGCCCAGGACTGCTCTCACCTCGTACTCCCTCAGGAAGCCCATATGGGACTTGGCTGCCTTCTGGGCGTAGTGCTGGGCAAAGCTCTTCAGCGGGATGGGGCAGGACCTGGGGAGAGAGCCAGGGCACAAGGGTGAGGCTGAGCTCATTCAGCAGCAGCCAGGCTGTGTCTGCAGCACATGGACAGGGTTGTGAGCAGACCTTCACTCCTCAAATGCCAGGGGTCTGCCAGGGTCCCAGCCCAGCTCTGGCCCATGACAACCTGCTCGCCCCTAGACAGAGGCAGGTCTCAGGGGTGGCACAGCCCAGGGCTCATTCCCAAGAGGCAGGAAGGACAAGGATGTCCTGTTCTGCATGAGGGAGGAGACAATCTCACCACAAAGACAGGTGCATGGCCTCCAGATGCAGGCCCAAGACAATGAGATAGGTGGTCAAAGCCATCCCCAGCTGGACCCTGCTCCCGCCTCTTGGCCTCTATTAGGAGGGACATCTCAAGGCCACCCAGCCGCCATGAGCCTCTCCAGTTTCAACACAACTCTAGAGCATGCCTGTGGGCTGGGAAGCCAGGGGCTGAGGGAAATGCCTTCCCCAGCACAGCTCTGCAGATCCGTGGCACTGGCGTAGCCAGGAGACTGGCACTTTGTTCTGTGCTGGGCTCCCCGTGCTGCAGGGAACAGCCTGCCCTGTGCTGACCCCACTCCTAACACCAGCTGGGATGGCTGCCTGGGCTTCCCTTGTCCTTCTGTCCTGGAGCCAAGACTTGCCAGGAGGGGTCGTAGATCAGGGTGGGCAGAGTGGCAAAGCACAGCAAGGCCTTACCTCTCTGTCCCTGACAAATCCAGCAGAGGTTCCTCCAAGATCTTTTCCAGAATACAGCTGTGCAGGAAAATGTACTGGGACTGGAAGGCAAAGGCAGACAGCAGCATAGACAGCATGAGAGGGTGGGTATGGTCTCTGTCCTGAAGGGTCATTCTGACACCTTGCCCCAGCCTCAAGGACTGGGGATAGGAGACAGTGTGGAGCATCACACACCAACAACATGGTGTGAGTTAAGAACTGCCTGCAAAGGGCCTGATCCTGTTCCTCACTGCTCCGGGGTGTTTCTGAGCCTCCTGGGAGGTCTCTGAGACTCTGGATGTTGCTGTTGTGGGTCTAGCAGGGCATGAAACTGCTGGAGACACCTCCAGCAATTTCCACTCCAGCTGAGCTGCTGCTTTCAGCAGTACGATGACACAGTGACAGGCTGAGGACCAGCCTGGGGGTGCTGGGGCTGCCTGGCCAGCTCATCCAACTGCCAGCCCTGTGAACTTCAAGGGAATGAAGTGAGGGGCCAGGTGAAAGAGGGAGCAGGGATCTCACCAGCGTCTGAATCATCAGGTACCGGTTCATCCGCAAGGCGTAAACGACACCAAAAATGTCCACCACCTTCTCCTGCCTCATCTGCTGCAGCAGCCAGTCCAGGGCAATGAAGGTGCCGGTGCGGCCCACGCCAGCACTGAGAGCACAGACAGCAAGGGTTAAACACCACAGCCCACGGGCTCCCTCCTGCTGCTGGACATGCTCCCAAGGGCTGCTCCCTGGGCACTGCCCCAGCACACCCAGCCACTGGTCCCAGCACAGTACTGGGGCTGGGAGCCATTCAGGCTGCCCTGGGGTGGTGCTGACCATCTCTACCTGCTCCACGCCCCGGGGCTGGGGGCAGGCTGCCAGCAGCCCGTGCTCCTCAACACCCGAGCAGGAGGCTCCACAGACCAGCTGTGTCACCTGGGCACTGCTTTCCCTTGCAGTTTGTGCATGAGCAGGACCCTCACGCCCCCTGCTCTCTGCCGTCGCCCCCTCCCACCACCCCCTGGGGCAGAGCCTCACCTGCAGTGCACAAGGGTCGGCCCTGCATCCTTAGTGCTCTGGATGTGCTCCCGGACCAGCTCTCGGAAGGTCATGATGGAAGTGGTGGACTCCGGGATGCCGTGGTCGGGCCAGGCCGTGTAGTGCAGGTGGGACACAAAGCGCTCTGCCCGGAGCCCCTCCTGCAGGGGAGTTGGATTGGTGATGGGTGAGCAGCCCCCGGGGCAGCCTCACACCCTGCAGCCCCCGGGGCAGCCTCACACCCTGCAGCCCTGGCAGCACCTGGGAACACCTGGCTCAGCTGCAGGGAACAGCCAATGTCAGGCCTGCTGCACTGCCTGGTGGCTCCTGCTCCTCCATCCTCCCCCACAGCCCCCTGCCATGCTGGGACATGTGGAGGTGGGAGGGAGGAGACCTGCCTTTGACTGCCCTGGAAACTGCAGGCTGTCCCAGTGCAGGGACATGGAAAGGAGAGAGCAAGGGTGGAGAGCAGCATGACACAGGCTGGACACCCCCGTGTCACCCATCTGAAGGGGCAGACTGCTCCTCAGGGCTTGGATCTTCTCTGAGCCCCACAAATGGCAGGGAAAGGTGCCACCACCACTGAGGAGAAATGCCAGTGCCTACCCCCAAGCCCCGACAGGTCCCCACATCCCCTGGGGTCTGCACTCACGTGCCACAGCTTGAACTCCCGTATGGTCCACTCCTCAGAGCTGCTCTGCGTCAGCAGGTGGACCCGCACCTGCCCATAGGAGACTGGGGCAGATTCTGATGGCCAGTAGTGATCACAGAGGACCTAGAGCAGGACAGGGTGCCAGTGAGGCCATTGAGGGACCAGGTGATCTTCTGGCTCCCAGGGAGCATCTGGAGAGCAGCAGCTGTGAGGGGAGCCAGGACAGGTCTTGGGGAGCAGGCAGGGGTGCTTCCCCCTCCCACTGGGAGCTTCGCACAGCTCTCCCTCACAGCCCCTTCATTTGGATCTCAGCCTTCTCCAGAAAAAAGGACCTGTGTGGGTCTCATTATTCCTGGAGATTGGAGGAACAGTCCGTGTGAGGTGGCTCACCCAGAGGACATGGTAATTTCAGATTCTTTGGAAATATCTGAGGGTGATGGGCATGGTCCTAACTAAGCTCCACTTCTGGCCCATGCTGCCCCAAGCTAAGGCTGAGCTGCACAGATCAGCCTCTCCTCCCCCAAACTGTCAGGGAAGCTGTGTGGCCTGTGCTCATCCTGGAGCCATATGAGAGCAGGGGTTTTGTGGAGGACACAGACCCAGCCCTGGGCTCAGCTCACACCACCAGGCCTGGGCTGGGCTGGGGCTGGCACCGACCTACCCGCCCATTCTCCATGCACACTGTCAGCATGATGATATTGCAGACGTTCTGCTCCCACACCAGCCTCCAAAAGTCCTCTATGGTTTTCTTTAGGGGCCCTTGGGTGGCAATGAACTCTTGCTGGGATGTGTAGCCCTGAGCAAGAGGCAGACAAGAGCAAGATGAGTCAGCAGGTTGCCAAGGCAGGTGGGTCCTGCCCTGGGACCAGTTAGTGCCTGGTCTGCTTTTGTGGTAGAAGGAGAAATTCCTGTTGCCCTTAGCCCACGTGGGCCCAGTTCCCAGACAGCTGATCTCAGAAGCAGCTGATTTCACAGGACGCATGAGCGGCCCAGCACATGCTCTCTACATATTTGGAATAAAGTGACCCACACCATTTCCCTCCAAGCAGTTCCTCATTCAGTCTAACCAGAGAAAGACAGATCTGGGTCTTCCCTGTGCTTCCCCCTCACTGCTGAGGGTAGGGTGAGCATGCAAGGTCTCAGGGTATTTCTTTGCCCTTAGACACACACATGCCCCACAGATCCACACAACAGCACATGCATGCTGTGTGCCCTGCCTGTTACCTGGGAACACCTCCCGGGTGGGGGATGAAGGCACAGCTCCAGGCTTGTTCAAATGCAGCTGCACAGACCAGAAGGAAAAAGAGCAGGCAGAGAGACAGGGCAGTAAGCTGGGAGGTCATGGAAGAGGATAGATAGTCCACGAGAAGAAAGCAGAGAGACTTGCCAGTCGTCCCACACTCACACCTCTGCATCACAGCATTTTCCATCTGACAGGCTCCACCAACGCCTGCTAAGGGGCACCTACACACCCCCACCTTCCCCCCAGCTTCTCACTGGCCTGTGCCAGCTGTGCCTTCACCAGCACCTCATGCCCACCAGCCCTCACTGAAGGGGACTCTCTGCCTCAACCCAGGCAGAGTTTCTGTGACAGTGCCCTGTGGCCACATCTCTGTGAGGAGGGCAAGTGGGCACTCACAGGCATGAAGTTGGCATTGATGTAGTCTGAGTGTGGATCCTCCCCCAGCTGGCTCAGCTTGACCCGAGAGTGATCATCTGAAAGACACCACATACAGCTGAGCCCCCAGGGCAGCCCCTCACCAGGACATGGCTCCCTGGGTGACCCAGTGGGAGAAGCCTCAGCAGCTCCAGCAGGGAGGCTCTGTGCTCCACCAGGCACCTTCTCCCTGGAGAGGTGAGCAGTGCCTGCCAGCTGGGCTAGCAGGGACTGGAAAACAAAACTGGGGTCATGAAGCCCATCAGTGAAGCTCATGGACCCCCTTTGGTCTCCTGCTGGGACCCATCCTGAGCTGGGCTCAGTCAGCAGCCCCCTGGAGGAGCTGGGGAGGGTGGTGGCTCAGCTCTGGCTCAACCATTAAGCCTCGAGTCTCCAGCAGGAAAATGGAAGCTGAGGCCCATTCCAAGAGTCCTTCTGTTCCTGGAGAGTAGCCAGCACTGACCCTGGCAGCGATGCAAGGTGAGCCTGTCCTTGAGCACTGCCCTGTGAGCTCCCACCCCGGATGCTGGGGGAGAAGGGAGGAGACAGCACTTACAGGGCAACACATGGGGATATCTGTTCTTGGAGATGTTTGCTGGGAGCTCAGCCTCCACCTTTGACTGCTCCTTCCCAACTTCCTTCAGCTCCTGTAGGACAGGGGAAAAGATAAGCACAACATTCCTCTGGAGAGCCCCTGGTCAGCTCAGCTCCCTGCTCATGGCCAGAGGCTCTGTCTGGAGGGTAAAGAGGATTACAGAGAACTGATCCAGTCCTCCCTGCTATGGCCTGTGCACTCTGAGCCATGGTGGCTTTTTCCACTGCCTTTTCCAACAGCACTGCTCATATTTAAAAGAAAAGCCCAACAAGAAGTACTGGGGGAAAAAGCCTCAGAAATCTACCCCAAAGCTCAGAGGATTTTCTGCTGAGCAAACAGAAATATCTTGTGCTGCATCTGCTTCTGCCCCTGTCCTCACACAAGAAGCCAGAGAAGGATGATCTGAGGAGGGTTTGAAATTGCTGATGGGAATTTGAAAGATGCTGCAGCAGAACAGTCCAGAGGCTGCAGATGTTGGAGCCAGGGAAGGCAGCCCAAGGTGAAGCTCACAGCCTGACTCTGGAGGTCTGAGAGGTCTCCTCGACCTTCCTTCTGGCTGCAGGCTCTTTTCTAACACTATCAGGGTGGTTCTCATCACCACCCCTCTCATCTTCACCTCCAGTCAGGGCTGGGGCACTCTGCTCTGTCCCAGTTCACCTCATGCCACAGGTGTTTCGATCAGAACTTGAGCAAAACAGGTTTTGAGCAAGGGAACTGCCTGATCACTTGGTCCATCCAATCTTTGGCCTCCAAGGCTGCTTCACAGGGTGGCTGGATTGCTAAAGGTGGGTGACCATCCCTGGAGAGGAGCACTCCATTCTGGACACCCAACAGCAGGAGCCACCAAGTGCAGAAATCAAGTGTCATCTCTGGGAGGAATCTCATCTCACCTCAAACTCCTGGAAAAAAGCATGGTTAGCACTTGCTGTCTTCACCTCATAGTACTGCTTGAAGTTCTGCAGGGGAACTGGCCGGTGGACGTTTCTGCAGGGAATGAAGTCCAGAAGAAAACTTGCCTTAGTCACTGGGAAGCCTGGCCAGGCAGAAAGGTGCCACTGGGACAGCCCAGCCGAGAGAGCTGCAGTACCTGGATGCACACAGGGATGGTTTACAGCCCACCTCACTGCCCAGGGAAGTGGGTCCAAGAGTTTAAATACTGGGAGGGATTTCAGGGTGGTGAGGGTATTCTCCTGCTGCAGGAGACTCACAGAGGAGGTGTAGACAATGCACTGACTTGGAATAAAGCTGGGCAATAAATACTGAACTCGGGAAAGACTGATTTATAAAACAACTGACGAGAGGAGACAGTTGGATTTTTCCTGAGTCAAAACATGAAAAAGGAAGTAGCGAAAGGACAGTGGGACCTGCAGTGGGGCCATACAGAGGGCAGACTCCAGCACTCACCTCAGGCTGTAGGTCACCATTTCCTGGGGCAGGCTGCTCTTCTTGGTTCTAGAATCAAAGCACAGGAGCTGTTACTTTTGCCTGCAGTGCAGGGGTCGATGCCATGAGGTGTTTTGTACCACTGGCAGGCACACATTCTAGTTTGTCTAAGTCTCTTTTTACACCCTCTCCCTGCTCTCCTCCAGGCTTGGCACTGAAGGTTGGGTATCTCAGCCTGCACTCAGCAGGTAAGATTTGGCTCACGCTCACCTCTTTGCTTTGAGCTGTTTCCAGTAAACCAAACTAAAAACAGTTGCAAGTGTCAGAAGAAATCCCACAATGATCCCAGCAATTATTGGCATCGAGAGTGGAGCTGTGTCTGCACTGGATCCAGCAGCTGGAATTAAATAGAGAGAAGCAAGAATCAGTAAAAAAGCTTTTTATGATGAGGGTGGTGAGGCCCTGGCACAGGGTGCCCAGAGAAGCTGTGGCTGCCCCATCCCTGGAAGTATCCAAGTCTGGTTGGACAGGGCTTGGAGCAGCCTGGGACAGTGGAAGGTGTCTCTGCCCATGGCAGGGGATGGAACAGGATGAGTTTTAATGTCCCTTCCAACCTAAACCACTTTATAATTCTATGATATATGGCTGCATTTATTCTATTTATTATATTTACTATAGCCTATGAGCTCCCTCTGGCTGTTCATTACCTCTAACCTACACAGCCAGGTAGGGAAGATGCCATTCTCCAGCTTACCTGAGAACATGGTGAAGGTCACAGCAGGGGCTACTGGGTCATATTTGGTGAAGGCAGCAATGCTGAACCTAAACGCAAAGCAGAGTCCTGTGTCAGGGACGGCCTGAGCCGAGCACAGCACTTAGCAGGAGGGACTCAGGGGAACAGGACTGCTGCCTCTGTCTTGAAATGTTGAATTGGAAAACTCTGGTTTTCTGTTATGGATTTAGGGGATGTGTGGAAATGGTCTTTCCTCCTTTTTCTGCCTCTTGGACAAGTTTGTTTCACTTGGGAGAGCATGAGAAATTGTTCAGAAAGCATTCTGGGAAGCAGCTCTCCTCCAAAGGGTTCTCTGCAGAGAAAGGTGATGTCTGGTCTCTTATAGGATACAAAAAATTAAAAACACATAGTTCAAGTCAACTGGTTCACTGGGCTGATGGGAAAGAGCTGAGCCCTGTTTGACACAGGGGAATTTCAGCTGGAAGGGCTGAGCCGTGACCCAGCCCCTTCCTTGCACACCCACAAGTGCCTGGTGCAGCCCCTTCCCTGTGGAGATCTGCCCCTCATGCCCCTCGGGGCAGCGGGCACACCCATCCCCACAGCTCTCTGCTGAGCTGACTTCCTTCTGAGCAGGTGACTTGGAAGGGCCCCTTCTTGTGCCCTAAATGCAAGGCAAAGCTTTTAAAGGTAGCATTGGATTTTAGCAGCCAAGAGTTTGTTGAGCGTGTGTGGGTCCCCTGTGGCAGCACCCCACACGCAGCTGCCAGGGCACAGATCTCCTTTGAAAAGTGACCCTGCAGACGCCATGGCATGAAAGGTGAGGGCTTGTGGATAAATAACTCACTGAAAGACAGGAAACAAGAACAGAAATTCTGACTGGGGATGGGCTGTCAGCTTCTCACCACCTTAACAATCATTAACTAAAGAGAGCAGCACTGTCTACTGAGGATATTTAGGTCGGATATTTAGGCTGAGTGTTCCATGTACTGAGGATATTTAGGCTGGATATTTAAGACATTTAGGTCAGATATTTAGGATATTTAGGTCAAGTGCTGTTTGTACTGAGAACATTTAGGTTGTTTAGGGCAGCCAAACTGAAAGAAAGCTGTGGTGTAAAAGTATCTTCTAGTCCTGAATAACCGGGCAGTTCAGTACATGTTATTGAATCACGGCAGGTGGACTAATGGCAGGGCCTGGTGTCCCTGAATAAGCTGCTCCCCAGTGGGAGGCCCCTGCTGGAGTGAAAACTGGGAGGTGGTGGGGCAGGTACAGAGCCTGTGCTTGGCTGGTCAGTGCCTGGCTGTGGAGGGCTGTCCTGGTGTGATTGTGCTGTGTTAAAGTCCCCTCGAGGCTGCTGACAGACCTCGGTGCCCTGCTGTTCCCTTTCCATCCCCAGCTGACCCCGCTCTATCCCTGCAGAGCTGGGGCTGAGGGGCTGCAGTAAATCCTGCCCAGCCACACCTGAGGCGTGAGCAAGACAGAACAGACAGATTTGATGAGTGATCAGTCTCCAAGCTTCTGAAACCTTCTGAGATCCCCACGGCAGCTCAGGGACCTGGGATAGGCATGAGATGGACATGGGATGGGAGTGCACTGTCAGCCGTTCTGTCAGGCAGGGTAACACAGCACACAGGAATTGTTCTCTGCTCTTGATGACCCCACTCTGGGTGGAATTTCCAAGTCAATGGGTCTCTGGAAACTCCCTTTCTTCCCCCCTGGGTAAAACAGCCATTTCTGAGTGTTATCACCAATCTGGGCCAGTGCTGCCCCAACCAGCAGCTTAAGAGTTCCTGTTTGGCACAGGTGTGAATATAAAACCACTCAGAATCAGTTAAAGTTTTCTATGTCTGCACATAGAACAAGTAGTGAGAACAAAGAAGGAGGGAGGGAGGGAGGAAGGCAGGAAGGAAGGGAAGGAAGGGAAAGAAGGGAAAGAAGGGAAAGAAGGGAAGGAAGGGAAGGAAGGGAANAGAGCCAGGAGGGAAGGAAGTGAAGGAAGGGAAGGAAGGGAAGGAAGGGAAGGAAGGGAAGGAAGGGAAGGAAGGGAAGGAAGGGAAGGGCCAGCAGGTCCAACCCCAACACCAGGGACCTTGGCTCCACTCACCACAAAACTTAAGGCCAATTTAATTCTCCCTTTATTCCCAGTGGAAAGGGAAGCTGTCTCATGCACACACTCTCCCACAGACTTTCATTCTCTTTTCCTAACGCTGTCAGTGACTTTGTCACCCATCAGCCACCCTTGCTGCAAGTTTCTTTAAACTGAAATGGGATAACCTTTCAGGCTCTGGGGGATCAGAGAAATGCCTGTGGATATGGTCCCCTTTTGATGAAACTGTGAGCTGCTAAATTAACAGGACTGACTAAAAATACCATTCTTTGTTAGCATTGGAAAACCTGATTTTCCATCAACAGTTTTAAAGGTACCCTACAAGAAAATATGAACCTCCATGTTCCTGGATTCTATTTACTGTCAAATAAGACTCTGAACTTATGACTATTGGGATCCATGTGTGTGTCTCACGGGAAACTTGGACCTCAGCCTGACTGATTGCTACCCCCAGCCTCTGGGCCCCCCACCGAGTAAACACCACTCGAACTGTTTCCAAATCGGTTTCATTTTTGCACCGTCTGCACATGGTTCTGAGTCACACACAAATGTCCTACAAATAACAGCATGTGTTTTAGTTCCTATCCTGAGGCTGGACATCTGCTCAGCTCCTGAGACAACACACACAGCCCCTGGCAGCCTCAGCTTTCCCTCTCCCTGCCCACTACACTGCCTAATATTCCCTGCATGCCAACCCCTGCCTTCCTCAGATGCTGCTTGGTGGAGAACCCTCGGGGTCCACTGCTGGGGATTTGGGGGTGTGAAGGTGAGGTGACACCCAGGGAGCTGGTGGCACTTTGCAGGGACATGTGCAGTCCTTTTTCTCCTCCAGCCCCTTCTCCTCAGGAGGGATGCTGACATTTCTCACCTGTACTGTTCGTTGGCTTTCAGCTTCCCATTGCACATTGCCCTGGAGTGGCCGCACTCCTCTGTTCCCACGGGCACTCGCCAGGTCTCGGGGGAGCTCCTCTGATGGAAGGGGTTGGGGATGAGCACTGCCAGGTAGGAGTCCTCTGTCCCGTAGTAGTGGTCGTACCACGTGCTGGACATGATCTCCTGGGTGGGCCTCAGCACTGCAGGGGAACGTGCAAGGTGACAGTGACAGTCCCACAGTGACATCCAGGGGACCTGCAGCCCTCCAGGGAGCCACCACAGAGCGGGACGTGCAGGGACACTTACGTGACTCGTTCGTGGTGGCAATGACACCGTAGTACTCGATCTGGCCGTTCTCCTCACTGAACAGCTCGGGGGAAATGATGACCGTGGAACTGGCCTCCACTGGGAAGACGTCTGCACGCAGGGGCGGGGGCAGAGCTGCAAGAGGAACCAGCGAGCACAGCCTGGTGGTGTGTCCCTGCTCCCAGACCCCCCACTGCCCAGCCTGCCCCTGGTGCCAGCAGCGCTGCCAGAGCCCGGCCCACTGCAGGGCAGTGCAGCCACGCGGGGCTCACGGGCACCTGCAGGAGTGCCCGGGTCTCGTCAGCACCACCGGGTGTTTTCTCCTGGGGTCCGTGGCAAGGCTGTGGGAAAGAAGGGGACTCACGCTCCACTGCTGTGCTGCAGAGCAGAGTCACAGCCTGGCTCCTCAGCGTGTTCATGCCCACGGTGCTCACAACGATTTGGTAGGAGGAGTTTGGCTCCAGCCCCTCCAGGCTGGCCTCGCTTGAAGGGATGCTCATGATATACTTGGAGGTGGGAGGTCCTTCAGAGAGTCTCTCTGTCACCACTTCATAAGCCTCCACATCTCCAGGAGAGCTTGTCCAGTTCAGGTAAAGGCTCCTTGACTCTGGTAGGCACTGCACATTGTTCACCGGATTTGGCTCTGCAAAGGAGATAGGGCAGGCTCTGGACTCACTGGACCAGAGAAATCCCAACCTCTGTCCCTGTCAGCATCCGCTCCCAAGGCCAGTGAGACGAGCAGAGCTGGACACCTGCAGCCTGGGAGCCTGCTGTGCCATGGCCCACAGGACAGTGGGAATGGGCAGGGCCTGAGCTCACGTCTTACAGGAGATGTGGACCAGTGGAGGTCTCTGCAAAGTCTGCTCTTCTTCACAGGGAGACAGGAGATCTCTGTGATGGAGCTGGCTTAGGGAGCCAATGGCTACCACAGGGTCACCTTGCTGGCTCTCCCTATTTCCCACAAGACTCCTCATGCCTCTGTTGGCACTCAAGGGTCGATCCAGACTTGAAGCCACCCAGGCGTCTCTCCCTTCCAGCCTGCCCTGCTCCCTCCCCGTGGCAGCGTGTACCCACCCACGGGCACTGCCAAGGGCTTGGTGCTGCTCCAGTACGGCCCAGCCACGCAGCTCAAGGACACCGAGTAGTTCCTGCCCGGGACCAGCCCCTGGAGGAGGTGCTGGACTTGTCCTCTGCCCAGGGAGTGCCGCCAGGGCAGCGAGCTGTTCCGGGGGTCCCGCAGCCACAGCTGGCACTCATCCTGCTGTCCAGAGACACTGCCCCAGGAGATCAGCATCGTGTTGTTCTCTTCAGCCACCGCTGAGAGATTTTGGGGAACGGAGGGGGCTGCAAGAAAAACCACACCAGGAAGAGTTACTGGCATGCATGTGCTCTCTTCTGTTCTACAGAGACACAAGTAGGAGATGGGTGACACACAAGGAGACTCCACATGTTCAGTGATAAGATTCCTGCAGCTGCTGTTTGCCAGAAATGACCTTTAAATGGCAGCTGGAGGACACACAGAGTGAGGAGCATGAGGAGATGGATTCTTCTTCCTGCTAATTAGCAAGATTCATTAGAGACCTGCCCGAAGGGCTCTGCACATGACTCCCTGCACCCTGCCAGGGGATGGCTGAGCGTGGGAGCAGGGACCGCTGGATTCCCCAAGCAAAGTGCAGGGACTGTGGGGACAAGCACATGAAAAGGCTCATTGTGCTTATCTGCATTTCCACATTCCTTAAAAAGGAAAAAAAACCCCATCCTCCCCTTATACCCCATGCCTGCAATTCTCTGAGTGCCTGGAAGAAAGGAATGGTGGGGTGTTCCCCGTGGCTGTGAGGCCTCATGGTCTCCCAGGCTGTGGGTGTCATCTACCAGAGCAGCACTACTGCCATGGGATCCTGTGCTCTTGTTCAGCCACCCGTGCCTGGAGGAGCCAGGCTGTGTGACCAGTGGGGCCATGGGCCAGAGGCTGCCTCCTGAAACAGCGCTCGTGGCTGCCAGGCCCTCCCACAGGCAGCAGCACTGCCCTGCCCAGCTCTCCCGGCCACCAGGGCTTGCCCAGCCCATGATCCCATTGCTACACTGGTACATCCCACCCCTGGAAATACTCAACGTCAGGTTAGACAGGGCTATGAACAACCTGATCTAGCTGAAGATGTCCCTGCCAGTAGCAGGGGGGTTGGACAGGATGGCCTTTAAAAGATGCCTTCCAACCCAAACTATTCTCTGATCCTACAGCTCCCAGGCAGCAGTCCTGGCTGAGTCTCTGCCCCTTCCCACCGCAGGTGCTGAGCCCACCCAGGATGGGAGATGCAGAATGTCCAGCTCTGACACTTACTTGTCCAGTCACTGATGTTTCCTGCGGAGGCTGCATAGGGCCCTGCCATGGACACCACTTCCAGCAAGTATTTGTGTCCTGGAGCCAGGCCAGAAAAGGTAAATTTGCTGGTGCCTTTCCCAACAGAGACATTGACTGCCACAACACCTGACCCCGAATGATACAGGAGGAGCCTGTAACTGTCTTGTCCTTGGGGTTCAGCTCGCCAGGAGGCACTCAGTCTGTTGGGATAGCCCTGGTTCGTCATGTACACGTTACGGGGTGCCAAGGGGTCTGCAGAGACAGCATGGGAGACTCGTCAGCAAAGGGCCCCAGGACATTGCCTGGGTCTCTTTGCAGTGCCATTGGAAGGGATGCACCACATCAGAGAGGGCACTTAGCCTCAACTGTGTGGCTGCACCCACCAGCCCAGAGGCAGTTCAAAGCTTCTGCAGACTTCTCTGTGCTTGTCTGAGCAGGGACAGCCCTGTCCCAGATGGAGCCAGACACCTGGGGAGGGGTGAGGAGGGAACATGCAGCCAGCTAAAGGACAGGGGACGGTGAACTGCTGCTCCCTCCTCCACGGCTCTCCCCTGAAGCAGGGCTCTGGAGCTCCAGCTGCTCTCACCCAGGCTGGTGGAGCTGATGATGAGAGTGGGCAGAGCCCTGCTCAGTGCCATGGCACTGACGTGCCTCAGGCAGGGCTTGGGGTCTGCTGTGAAAGTCAGTGGGGCCACGTTCTTGGCCATGAGCTTTCGTGACTGCCCAATAAGGCACACATCCCCTCAGGAAAGGTACTCACACGTCCAGTTGCTGACGTTCCCTGCAGGTGCCCTGAAGGACCCAGCCACAGATGCCACCTCCAGCACGTATTTGCTTCCTGGGGCCAGTCCCGTGAAGGTGAAGTTGTGGGTGTCTCTCCCAAGCGAGGCTGTAGCTGCCACAGTGCCCAGTCGTGCGTGGTACAGGGTCAGTGAGTATCCATCTGTGCCCCCGGCCGTGGCTCCCCAGGCCACGCTCAGCCTGTCAGGGTGCCCCGTGCTCAGCCAACGCAGGCCGGCCGGGGGCAGCGGGCCTGGGGAGGAAGCACAGGTCACTGCCAGGAGCCACATCCAGGCTGATCACAGGGAGATGCTCCACGTCTGTGCCAAGCCTGTGCTGCAGGAGCTGGGTCAGCTCTGCGAGGTGCCACGGGCTGGCTGTGACTCTGTGGCAGCTGCTCCCTCCCTGGCTGCTGTCTGAGACTGTGGCTCGCTGTGGGTGGCTATCAGGGACGGGGTGTGGCACAGGATCGTGCACAGACTGCTCATGCTGCAGCCAGCAGGTAATAAGCACTGGGTGCTTGCACGGGTGGGAGGGGTAAGCAGGAGGGCTGCACCAGTATGGGCTCTGGCTGAACTGGGAAGGGGAGATCTGGGGAAGGAGAGCATCACACTCACGTGTGCAGTGGGTGAGGTTGGGGGTGCTGGCGTGGAAGGGCCCAGCTGTGGCCCTCACTGCCACGCTGTAGCGGGTGCCAGGGCTCAGGCTCCTCAGGATGTGACTCCTGGCACGGCCACCCAGCACCGTGTGCCCGACAGGAGCGCCAGAGGCCGCGTCACCGACATCCACCACGAAGCCTTCTGCCCCTCGACCCACCACTGCCCAGGACACCACCAGTGCTGAGGCTGACGGGCTGCTCAGGGTGAGGTTGACAGGGGCCAAGGGATCTGGAAAGCAACAGGGAGACAGTTAGCCCTCCTGCTCAGCGCTGAGAGCTGGCTGCTGTGCCCAGGGTTCCTCCAGGCGGTGGGCAGGCTAGACCAGAGATCCTCTGGAGAGAAGCCTGGGCACAAAGGATGACTTTGAGCATATCATCCCTGGGGTCTGCAGCTGGATGTGGCAGGGGAGATAACCAGAGCCTCTGGGGTGGATGGGAGGATTGGCTCTGTGTCAAGGATGGAGTGAGGGCAGTGAGCAGAAAGGTGGGACCACTACACAGAAGCTGTGAGCACGGCTTGGGATGGGGAAGGTGGCCGTGGGTGCTCTGGAAGGCTCAGGTGGAGGCTCACACTGCAGCACTGTGCCCAATCCAAGCAATCAGACTCACATGTCCATTGGGTGACGTTGATGGAAGAGGCTTCTAAGGAGCCCTTCACAGCAGTGACCTGCACAGCAAACTTGCTGCCTGCCTCCAGGTCAGTCCAGGTGATGTTCAGGGCATCTGGGCCCAAGATCTGGACCTGAGTCTTGCTCTGGGTGCTGAGGCTGTACAGAGTAATGTGGTAGTGGTCCCTCCTGCCCGGGGGCTTGTCCCAGGATGTGTAAAGCTCTGAGGAGCTGCCTGGGTTGGTAAGGTTCAGGTTTGTAGGTGCAGCAGGAACTGCGAGGAAAAACAGACACAAGAGTCAGAGAGGAGAAGATCCATTTCTGAATGTGCAATCATCATGGTACAAGGAGGCTGTGAGAGGCAGGACATGACCACAGGCCAGCTTCACCAGGAACCAGGCCAGAGTGCCCTCTTCCTGCTCTCCTCTCCTCTCATTTCCTCTCCCCACATTGATCCCATTACCCGTGGGTGTCACAGATGCTGACCTGTGCAGCTGGTGGTGTTCTGGGGGAGGGAGCGGTAGGGTCCAGCCACTGCCCAGATCCCAACAAGGTAGCACGTTCCTGGTTCCAGCTGTGGCACGGTGACATTGGTGCTGTCCTTCCCTGCTTCCAGGTTCCTTGGCGGTGCAGAAGAGCCCTCCTCCAGCACGCTGAGCAGGTATCCATCCCTCTGCCCGGGAGCAGCCTCCCAGTGCACAGCCAGAGCCCAGGCCATGCTGACAGGGCTGGCAGACAGGGAACGAGGAGGCAGTGGGACTGCGGGAGAGAAACAGTGTCACTGGGGACAAAGCTGGGGTGCTCAGGACTGACTCCAGTTGGGGAATGAAGCTGGGAGCTGGAGGACTGTGAGCATCCAGACAATGTCTAAAGGCAGGTGGGAGCAGGGGAGCTGTGTTTCTACCGGTGTAGCCGATGGCAGTCTGGGAGGAGATGCGATGAGGCCCAGCCTGAGAAATGATCTCCACGCGGTACCGGGAGCCTGGCACCAGCCCCTCCAGGTCGAGCTGGGTCACTCCACGGGGGACAGACACATTCCTGATGATGGACAGGGATTCAGCCACTGAGAGCTGTACCAAGTGATCTCTGCCACCTCCGGACTCCACCCAGCTCACGTGCAGCTCCTGGGGGTTCCGGCCAGGCTGCACACTCACATTAGCCAGGGACAGTGGATCTGGAGAAAAGCAGAGCATGGAGACCCATGAGGTGGTGGAGGAGCCACCAGGAGAAGCCAGGGCACAGCCTGAACCTCTGCACAGGGCTGAAAGAGAAGTGGTGGCACCTGACCACCAGATCTCCTGTTCTGCTGGTGGACACACAAGCTGCCTGTGCCTGTCCCCAGGGTGCTGCTGGCAGGCAGGTGCTGAGAGCACTCAGCTCCCAGTGGGCTGCTCTGCTCCACAGACAGGGAGCAGCAAGCCCATACAGGTCTCTGTGCTTCCTCTCTCACATCCCTCTCCCACCAGTCCCTGGCTGGCCTTGAGATCACCAGTGGTCTAGGCAGAAGGTTCAACTTGACTGAGGAAAACCTAAGCTGGGGAAAAGGGTCTTTTGGGGCCCAGCAGCTAGCACACAGCACCTAACCTATGACACATGCTCTGTCTTCCAGGACAGGGAGTATGCAGGTCTCAGTGAAGCCCTCCCTCCACCCAGACAAGTTTGTGTCACTGTTAGTCTTGCTGGCAGTGCCAGGATGTCCCATCCCTGCAAGAGACTGGGAATACTTCTGACTCACATGTCCACTCAGTGGCAAAGTGTGACGAGGATCTGTATGGGCCAGCGAGGACAGTCACCTTCAGGAAGTACTGAGTGCCGGGGGACAGCCCCAGGAATGTGAAGTTGTGGGTGTTTGGCCCCACTGAGATGTTCCTCTGTGCTGCGTGGCTCTTGCTGTAGAGCTGGAGGTGGAACTGCTCCACATCGCCAGCAGCCCTGTCCCAGAAGGCTGAGAGCCCCATCGGGCGCCGCGTGTTGGTCAGGGTCACGCCGGCGGGAGCCAGGGGGTCTGAGAGAGAAGAGACACCCAGGCAGTGAGAGGTGGCTGTGCTGTGGAGTGGGGGCTGCACATGCTTGTCCTGGGCACCTGCCTCTGCCTGAGCCTGCTGGGCTTAGGTCAGGAGTCAGCCCTGGCACACCAAACCCAGAGCAGCCAGAGCTCCTGCTTTGCAGCAGACATGGGAGTGGGTCCCCACCTTCCCCTGGGTGACATTTGGAAATGTTTTCTGTTCAGTGATGGGTTCCTCCTGCACTGCAGATCCTTTTACTTGCAACATGGCCGAATGCGGCTCCAGCTGAGCTCCCATTCTGTCTGTCTATGTGCCCCTGGCTCCCCACCTCCCTGCACGTGGGCCACCCTCACACTGTGAGCGCTGTGCTCTCGTGAGCAGGCGGTGGTTGTGACCTGCAGTAGGGTGAGGTAGGACTGCCACACTCACATGTCCAGTCGGTGGCTGACTGCACAGGGGATCTGTAAGGTCCAGACACAGTAGCCATCTCCAGTGTGTACTGTCGCCCAGGGACCAGGTTCTCCAAGGTGACATTCATCCGGTCACTCCCCACGGTCACATTCCTGACCTGCACCTGGGACTTGGCTTCCCACAGGGTCCCTGTGTATCCAGTGCTGCCAGAGGAAGCTGCTCTCCAGGAGGCTTGCAGAGAGGTGCTGTGGCCCCCACTGCTGAGGGTCAGCTGCTCTGGGGGCAAAGGGTCTAGAAAAGGAAAGGTCTAGAATCACCTGGCAGAAGTGCAACTCCAAATGTGCTGGGGCAGGAGCCCCTTCCCTGGGAAAATCTGCATCCAGGTGCTTCGACACTGTCACCCCTCCTGACACCCACACACCAGTTTGGCAGGGACTGGGCCAGCACAGTTCAAACTGGCACAGAGGAAAAATTGTTCTGGTGCTGGGGGAGGTGGTGGGTGCTGGAGGGAGTGGCCCAAGGCAGTGGCAGCCTGAGCAGTGCCACAGGAGGGTGGGGCAAGGAGAAGGAGGAGAAGGGCATTGGGCTCAGCTGCCCTTTGTGCCTGGTGGCTGGGAAACAGAGCAGGGCCAGACACATCCAGCAGCACCTCTGCCTCCTCCTAAGCCTTTTGCCCAGCTGTTGCATGAAGCTGTAGAAGATGTGTGCTGTCAGTGCCCTGAGGTACATCAGGGGAAAGGGCAGGATGCAGTGGGAACCCAAGGCTGAGGCACTCACATGTCCAGTTGGAGATGCTCTGGGGTGAGGATGTGTAGGGACCAGCCACAGTGCTGACCTCAAAGGTGTAGAGGGTCCCAGGGTGGAGGCCCTCATAGGTGAAGCTCGTGACACCCCTGAGCAAGGAGCTGTTCTTCACAGGGTGCTCTGCAAGGCTGAGGGCCAGCAGATAGCCCTCCCCCATCGCCTCCTCCCAGCTGGCCAGCAAGCTGTGAGGGCTACCCTGGCTGGTCAGGCTCACGCCAGATGGTGCTCGTGGTTCTGCAAGGGACAAGGACAGCATGACACAGGGTAGTGCATCAGGCAGGGAGATTGTTTTCACGAGATATTTTCTGCTTTTCAGATTGCTGCAGGTGACCCAGAGCAGGGGGGTTGCACTAGATGGTCTCCAGAGGCCCCTTCCAACCCTAACAGTTCTGTGATTCTGTGACACTGCAGTTGTCTCCATCCCACACAGGGGCAGTCGGGGCTGCAGGGAGAGCTCTCAGTGCCCCCAGCACCGCGGGTCGGGTGGGTGCCTCCCCACACTGTGTAAAGCTCCAGTTGTCCCTCCTCGGAGTGGCAGCTGAGGAACAGCACCAGCTGTGGCTCCACAAGTCACCCAGGAGAGACTGGGCACAGCGAGATGCTGATCTGGGGGGACTGGTGGTGCTTCCCTGCTCACCCACCCAGCTGTGGTGAGCGGAAGGGAGGAAGCTGCCTGGAACCTGCCCAGCACTGAGTCCAGAAGGTACTAAGCAAGATCTGGTCTTGATCTGTGCCTGACACTTGCTAACACAAGCCTTCCCAGGACCTCTGAGCCCACCCTCACCAGGAACTGTGGGGAGGCAGATTCTGCTGCTCTGATCTACAGCCTACTCTTGAGCCCAGGTGTCACAGGTGCCCTGTCCCTGCCCCTGCCTCACTCCCAGCCCCCTCCAGGCAGCAGGAACAGCCCCAAGGGCCACGCACGGGCTCTCTGCTCACCTGTCCAGGCTGCTGTGCTGTGTGCTGATGCCCGGTACGGCCCTGCCACCACCACCACCTGCACAGAGTACTGCTGGCCAGGGCTCAGCCCGTGGAAGGTGACGTGGTCATTGTCCCCACCAACGGAGATGTTCCTCGTTGGAACGCTGTCCTCTCCCTCTCGCAGCGTCACCAGGTAGAAGTCCCTGTGTCCCTCTGGGATACTCCAGCGAGCCTGCAAGGAGTTCTGCTCCTCTGCTCTGCTCAGGGTCACATTGCCAGGGCTCAGGGGGTCTGGAAGGGAACAGGATTGTGTGAGTCAGGATTATGGGGTACTCTGTACCCCACACTCTCCTAAGCCTCATTCCCAGCAGGGTTACATCCAGCCTTAGACATCCTTTTGGAGCGTGCCATCTCCACTCCCCAGCACAAGCATTCCATAGCAGAGTCCAGACAAAGCTGGCAGCCTTCCTGAGAAATTCCTGAAAGTCTCCCTCCACTCCACTCATGTCCCACCACGAGCTTGCTGATATTCTCAGGAACTGGCCTGGACCAGACTCCTGGCCAGACGCCCCTGGCTCGTGCGTCTGGCGCGGGGGAATTTTGTTCAGTGGAGCAGGTCAGAGCTGCAGACGGCAACAGCGGGGATCAGCCTCACTTCAGAGCAGAAACAAACCAGCTGGAGCTGTGGAGGCCTTCCAAAATCCCATCTGCACAGTCAGCAGCGAGCAGGCTGCAGCTTCCTGGGCTGGCAGGTGGGAACAGGAAGGAGCTGGAGATGTGACACCTGGTGGCACCCGGGTCCTCCCAGCACACACCTGACCAGCGTCCAGCCAGGACGAGTCACTGGCCACAGCAGCTCTGAGTCTGCAGCTTGGCAGCTCCATCATTTGAGGGCCAACGCTACCTTGGTGTTCGGCGTGAATCTGCTCTGCCCTCTCCATTTCCCTCTTGGTTTTCCTGGAAACATCTGGGAGAGCAAGTTCAGGACTGGAACTTTTTATGTGCTATGGACATGGTGTCACCAGCAAAGTGCCCCTCTTTCAGGGCCTTCATCAGCCTGAGGCCAGAGCAGAGAGTGGGCTGGGGGAACAGAGCAATACTGGGTTCCGGGAGGGCTGCCCTCACTGTTTTGACCTGCCAGAGGCTCCTGGATTCCTTGGCTGTATTTGCACAGCACCCATCATTCTGGGAACATCCACCAGAATGAGGTTATCAGGTGCTACCACAACATGTCCTTGACAGCAAAGAGTACCAAATCCATTTCATAGAATCATACAATTGTGGAATGGTTTGGATTGGAAAAGACCTTAAAGCTCATCTTGTTCCACCCCCTGCCATGGGCAGGGACACGTTCCACTATCCCAGGCTGCTTCAAGCCCTGTCCAACCTGGCCTTGGACGCTTCCAGGGATGGGGCAGCCACAGCTTCTCTGGGCACCTGTGCCAGGGCCTCACCACTCTCACAGGCAAGAATTTCTTCCCAATATCTGATCTAAATCTCTCCTATTTTAGTTTAAAACCATCCACCCCTTGTCCTATCACTGTCTGCCCATGTAAAAAGTCTTTCTTCTCTTCTATAAGCCCCTCCAGAGGCTTCCAGTTCAAACCAGCTCAGCTGCTGCCCCCTTGCCCCATTTTTTCTGCTGCCCTGAGGTACACAAGAGCCAAGCCCCAGCAGCACTGAACACCAGTGGGATCTGCTGCCCTTCCATCCTCCCCCTTGGGGAGAGACCACAGGCTGCTCCCACTGCATCCCAGGGAGCAGCAGGCCAGCACAGGGAATCCACCTGCTGAAGGGATTCACTGGCCCTGCTAGCAGTGCCCCAGAGCTGTGTTCTGGAGCAGCTTTCAGCCAGGTTCAAGCAAAATTACCCTGTGTGCCTGAAGCTCTGGTAGGAGACCTTTGGGTTCAGAGGCTGGACTAGAGGCAGGGAGAAAGCTGGGGCCACCAAGTTCATACTCACATGTCCAGGCAGTGGCATTGGGCCCCACTAGGGTGTAGGAGCCAGCCACGGCGCTGAGCCCCAGCCAGTACTGAGTGCCAGGGTGGAGATGCTGGAAGGTGTAGCTGCTGAGGCCCCTCCTGGCCGACAGGGTCGTGCTGACCGTTTGGGTGAGGAGGTTGCGGAGCTCCAGGTGGAGCCAGGCGGCCCCTGCAGCTCCTGCCCAGGAGGCCACGAGGCTGGTGCTGGAACCCGGGCTGAGCCTCAGCTGGGTGGGGACGGAGGGAGCTGAGGGGAAGAGCAGGACACAGCGAGGTTCAGCACTGGGGCTAGTGGTCCCCAGACCCTCCTCTCTCCCCAGGGACCCCTGTGCCCACAGCTGCTCTCTGTGGCAGGGGGCTGAAGGTCCGGTAGGGGTCTACTGAGGGATGTCCTTCCCATGACCCCTCCCACACAGGTCAGGGGGCCCTTGGGGTACCTCCACATGGTCATGTTCTTCCAGGCTGCAGGGCAGAGGGGTGGCAGACTGGGTAACCCAGCACTCCTGCAGCCCTCAGCACCCAAGGGATCCAGGATCCCCAGACTGCCCCTCTCCCTTGGGAACACACAAATCCAAGCCATGGGTGCTGCAAGGCAGGCCCAAGGTGCAAGGCTTCCCCCTTGGCCCAGACACTCGGCTCCCAGTGGGGATGTGAAACACTCCAGCTCTTCCCCACCATACACAGGCTCCTCATCCCAAGCCTGGAGACCTCCTCCCCTTGCCGGCCCGGCACGTGTGCTGCATCCTTCCTGCCAAAGCCCTTCTACCACCCCTTCCTCTTCGGGCAGGCACACCCATCACTCCCTACCTGTCCACTGGTGGATACTGGTGCTGGCCTGGCTGGACCCAGCCAGCGTGCTGACCTTCAAGGCGTACTCGCTGCCGGCCAGCAGCCCGTCGAAGAGGAAGGTGGAGGTGCTGGGCAGCAGGGACACGTTCCTCACCAGGGCCTGGGAGTCGCTGTGCCACAGGCCCAGGCGGTACCCGTCACGCCGGCCGTGCCCGTGTGCCCAGGCCGCGCGCAGCGAGGCCGAGCTCCCGCCGCTGCTCAGGCTCAGGTTGCGGACGGCTGAGGGACCTGCAGGGACATGGCACAGGCAGTGCTGGCTGCTTGCCTGGCACTGCCTGACCTGGCAGGTTGCTCACAGGCTGGTGGAACTTGGCTTTGCCCAGTGAGGTGCTGCCAGGAAGCTTCACAGGGCACAGTCACAGAATCCTGGAATGGTTTGGGTTGGAAGGGACCTTAAAGTTCATCCCGTTCCACTCCCTGCCATGGGCAAGGCACCTTCCACCATCCCAGGTGGCTCCAAGCCCCGTCCAGCCAGGCCTTGGACACTTCCAGGGATGGGGCAGCCACAATTTCTCTGGGCAACCTGTGCCAGAGTCTCACCACTCTGACAGGGAAGAATTTCTTCCTAAGATCTGATCTAAACTTCTTCTCTGCCAGTTTAAAACATTCCCCTCTTGTCCTGCCACCATCTGCCCATGTAAAAAGTCTCTCTCTCTCTATTTTCAAATCCCGTTTAGGTACTAAAAGGCACTTTAAGGTCTCCCTGGAGCCTTCTCTTCTCCAGGCTGAACAATCCCAGCTCTCTCAGCCTGTCTCTAGAGCAGAGGGGCTCCAGCAAGGATCCCCCAAGCACAGCCCAATCACCTCCCTGACCACTCACTAGCCTCCCACGGGCTGTGTGGGCTGCATCATCCCCTTGGATCAGTCTCAGCAGTTACTCTGAGCAGGAAGGCTTGGTCAGGGCCAACACATATAGGTGAAGCCATCATCACCTGGAAGCTCAGCTGCTGACAGGTCCTCTGTTGCTGCTGGCCCTGTGGGTCCTGCCACCTGCCTTTGTGAGAACCAGCTTCTGCTTCTGGCACTGCTGCCTGACACCAGCCCTTCCACTGCCCAATCTCCTCCCTCCAGCTCTACTCTCCTTTGATGGTTTCCCACCTTCACCTGCACTGATTAATTCAAGGATCTTCTGGAGAGGTGCAGGCAAGGGCTGCCATCCCCACCTGAGCTGCAGAGCCACCAGGCCTGTCCCCTTCCCCAGCCCTTGGCACAGAGCAAGGCCTGGGGGTGAGCAGCGATTGACAGAGATATGCCAAAATTGTGGAGCAGATGCTCCTTCCTTGTAGCTATTTCTCAACCTTCAGGCATGACATCTTCCACCCCTCAGCTCTCTGCAAGCCACATCATGGCCTGGTCCATCATTAGCTCCATTATTCTAGGAGGAGAGGATACAGCATGAACCCAGCTCATATAAGGTGCAAGGGCAGGACCCTTCCTCCACAAGGATGAGGGAATGACCCCTGGGGCTCTGGGGACCAAGGTAGGACCTTAGTTCTTGTGAAAGTGAGGAAAACCCCAACCTCCCCACTAACTTGTAGGACTCCAAACAGCACAACAATCCAAACAGCACAACACCCTCCAAAGCAGCACAACAATCACTGGTAGGAGCACTGGGATCCTGGGGAGCCCTTACTTGTCTGTGCTGTGATGGTCTGGCTGGCGGTGTCCATGCAGGCCAGCATGGCTGTCACCTCGATCTCGTAGCGCATGCCAGGGGTCAGCCCATGGAACCAGAAGCTGGTGGTGTTGGGTCCAGCAGAGCCATTCTGCAGCATGCCTGACCCCAGGGAGGAGAGGGCGAGCAAATATCCCTTGGCACCTCCCTCTGGCTCATCCCAGGACAGAAGGAGGGAGTCTGAGCGGTCATGGTCACTCACACTGACATTCAGGAGGGTGCCTGCAGAGGCAAATCCAGAACTCTCAGCAGGGAGTGGTGGTGCTGGGTGCCAGCCTGCAGGGCCAGCTCCCAGCCCACCCACCCTTGCTGGGGTACCCTGGGCACCTCCCTGACCCTGAGGGCTCTGAAGAGTCTTTGGGAAACACAAGAACATTCAGAAACCTTCATGGACTCAGGTCAAAGGAAGATGTCAAAGAGACACTCCTAGGCATGGAACATCTGCTCTACTGGAGAAAGAGCAGAAGGCTTTGGGTCATCATGTGCTTTGTCCAGAGAGTCCTCGTTCAAGGCAGAGAAGTTCCCTGCCTGGGTATCCATTGCTCATCACCTTGGTTGGCTTGAGCCCCCCCAAAAAGATGTTGAAGGCTCTGGGTTCACCATGGAGAAGAAAGAGAGTGGCCCGTTAGGGGGCAGGATGGATATGGCAGGGGGGCCACTATGCTGCCTGCAACAGTCTCTGCCTCTGTGTGGGCTCTGACAGAGGGGGCAAAGGCTGCTTTGGGGGGACCCAGACAGTGAATCACCCTGTCCTGCCCAGCTCAGAGGTGCCAAAGGACGAGTGGGACACTGCACACATGGAGGAAATGTGGGGCCAGACTGGCCCAGCCCTTGCTGAGGTGTGTCTCTGCCTTGGTTGTGCTGCAGCAGCGAGGTCAGTGTGCTGGGGCTGTGGGGCTGGGGCTGTGGCATCCCAGTGGAGCGTGTTTGGGGACAGGGAAGTGGCACACAGGGCTTGGCCTAATTGGTGGGTCAGTGGCCAAAACTGCTACTGAACTCCTGCCCTTAGAGCTGCTCAGGAACCACCTACACAACAGGAGCCAGGCAGAGCCTGTTTGTCAGGGCCAAGCTGGTGGTAGGAGCAGGGCACGGTCTATCTCTGCCTCCCAACGTCTCCAGCAGATTGTTACACACCCCCATCCTCAGCCCTGCCGTCAGTCAGGGAATCACTTGGGTCGGAAAAGCCCTTTAAGATCATTGAGTCCAACTGTTCCCCCAGCACTGCCAAGTCCAGCACTAACCCAAGTCCCCAAGTGCCACGTCCATGAGCCCTCTATGGCTCTCAGCCTTTGGAGAATGCCAGAACAGCTCTAGTGCTAGTAAGACATTTGTGTAATAATTAGCACTTAAAATTTATGGCGTGCAACGTGTTATGACAGGCTTACACAGGGTCTGGCATGGTGAGACAGCATGAACCAAGCACAAGGGCTGCCCCAGAGATCTGCCCAGGGACACCCTTCACACAGCCAGGGAGGAGCAGTGTGGGGCAAGCCTGGGGCAGGGACACCTTTGGCACTGCTCAGGAGCTCTGTGTGTCTTTTCCAGAGCTGAACACTTTCAGAATTACGTACAACTTCTGTTCCCTGCAATGCTGTGGTTTGGGGCCTGCTGGTGAGGGCAAAGGGACCAGAGGACATCAGGTGGACACAAACAGGAGCACGTAGTGCTCCTGGGAAAGGCCTTCTCAGTGCCATCCCTGAGAAGTTCAAGTGCATATTTAGGATCAGACTGCTCAGGAAGGGTTAATTAAATGTAGCTGGGTGCTCATGGGTGAGGTGTCTAGACCTGGGCCAGCTGCCCTGGGCTACCCTTGCTGTCAGCAGACACCCAGAGCACCAGGCACAGCTGATCTCCTGCTGAAGGCAACCACAGGTCTGTGCCCTGCCTGGAGTTCAAGCAGGGATGCTTTGTTACTGCAGGCACTTTCTTATCTCCTCAAGGTGTGAGTTCCCAACCCTTATTTCTCTGTTTCTCTTGAGTTTCCACCAGCTTCATTTCCTGCCTCCCTCTGGCACCTTCCTCATATCTGCAGCACAAATGAATCTAAAATGGGCCTCTAAAATGGGTCTCTGCCTGTGACCCCTGCACTGCTCTTGTTCCCACTGACCATATCACAGCCAGGTACGCCCCATGCCCAGACAGGTGCCTGTGGATCCTCCAGGAGATTTCTCACTGGCACAGGCTGATGCCAGGCTGCCTTACAGAC
Organism: Orthonyx spaldingii; assembly: GCA_013397795.1. NCBI lineage: Eukaryota > Metazoa > Chordata > Aves > Passeriformes > Orthonychidae > Orthonyx > Orthonyx spaldingii. The sequence goes on from VZTJ01000752.1 coordinate 351,680, forward strand.
TCTGATCCTACCCAGGCAACTCCAAGGCTCTGAGCAGGGCACCTATGGCTGTGCTGCCACTGAGCCCTCCTGGTGCTCTGTGGAAACAGAGACCTTAGGAGCCTTGTCCATCTCTCATAGTGCCCCCACACAGCTGGTTGCTGCAGAAGGATGGAACTGACTCTCCCCCTTCCCTGGGCATGATCTGCAGCCTGTAGTTAGCCTAAAGCAGAGTATTTACAAAGCTGCTCTTAACTCCAAGAGTCCTGGTCCAGCACATCTGCTCATGTCATCACTGCAGGCACCGAGACCACCCCACCCTCCTCAGCCTGGGACCCTCATTCCTGTGACTTACCTCTGTCACCAGCTGCATCCTGGCCCTCCCGCCCTGCCTGTGCTGTGTGGTTGCATCCCTCGCCCTGCGGGATTAAAGGTGTCAAGTGAGAGAGGGGCAGGATGAGGGGGCTGAGCTGAGATCAACACCTGGGAGAGGTGCCCTGTGCCAGGCCAGGGGTCAGGCTGGCCAGGAACAGGTCCCACCCTGACACGGCATCTGTGGGCTGTGACCCCTTTTCCTAGGAGAGCCTGGGTCACACCTCCCTTAGCCAAGGCAGGGCGACAGACTTGGCAGATGCAGCTTGTGGGCTGCCCTGGCCTTTTCAACGAGTCCTGGGCTGCAGACCAACACAGGGTCATGCCCACAGGGGAAGAGGCCAGCAAACCAGCCGGGGCACAGGAGACGATCTGGAGAGGGAGGAAGGGAGGGAGCTCTGGACAGGGCCCGGCAATCTCATTCCCTCTACAGGCACACCTCCTTTCCACTGTCAAGGGGAGTGTGGAAGGACCACAGACCTCAGCCCAGCTGCCACCCCGCGCGGGCAGAACAGAGTCCCCGGAGCCCCCAGCACCCTCCTGGCAGCGGGGACACCCATTCTCTCACAGCCTGCTCCAGCAGGGTGTGCCCGGCTTTGGACTGGCGTCAGTTCCCCCCACGTTAAAGGAAATGTCTCCTGCCCACTCCCTGTCCTGCAACAAGCTACAGCAGAGCCATCATCTTCGTGGCGTTCTTTCCCCTCCGCTCTGCGGGCGGACTCGTTCCGGCCCCCCAGGGAACGCGGGGTTTTTGGGAGAGGAGAGCGAAGCGGCTGGGGACCCCTGGGAACAGCGGCCGGGCCACTGCCGGGCGAGGAGCCGGCAGCCGCGGCAGCAGGGACACGCTGCGGTCCCAGGGCTGGGGCGAGGGGGCAGCGGGGGAAGCGCCGCTCGGGACGGCGAACGCCGCTGATGTGGCGCAGCCGCACGGCCCGAGGCCCCCGCAGCCCCGCGTCCTTCCCCGGCGGCTGCGAGCCGGGAGCCAAGGGCTGCGGAGCCAAAGCCGGGGGCTGGGGAGTGAAGCGCTTACCTCTGCCAGGGTCCCTGGGAGCCGCGGCACCCACAGCACCAGCAGCGGCAGCAGCAGCGGCCTCATGGGGGACCTGGTGGCTGCAGATCAGAGGGGTGACAATTTGGGTGGGGGGCACTTTCTTAGCAGTGGCTGTCCCCAGCCAGCCCCTTCTCCCGCGGCAGCTAGGAGCCGCGTCCCCACATGCTTTCCGAGCGCGAGTGACAAGAGAACATCAATGGGGACCGGCCGGCGTGTGGCACCTCGGCCGGGCCCGCTGTCCCTGGGCAGGGGCAGAGCTCGCCTCCGGCCCGGGAGAAGCCCAGCGGGGGCGGCTGCCTCTCGCTGGGCGCATTTGCTGTTGTCGCTGCGGCTCCGAGTTCTCTGCGGTGACTCCGCAGCTGGCCCGGAGAGAGCACTGCGGGCTGCGGGCAGAGCTGGGGGTGGGGGCTCGCTGCCGGCCGGGGGCTCGGGGGACCTCGCTGCGGCGGGGGTTCCGCGGGGCTGGACCCGCTCTGGCATCAGCAGCAGCTCTGGGAGCTGGAGCGGGAGGAGCGGGAGGAGCGGGCGGAGCGGGAGGGGCGGTAGGGGAGGAGACAGTACTGGACTGATGGCGGCTCCAGGCTGGGAGGGAGAGCCCGAAGCAGCCCCCAGCGTGGGGAGGGAGGGAAGGAGGGAGCAGCGACCGGCTGGGATGCTGGAGGGAGCGAGGGCACGAGTGTGCTGTGCACCCTCGGCTCTCTCTGTGCCGCACTTTCAGGCACCCTTCGGCCCCGTGTGCGTGAATTCGTGCGCAGGTGCGGCTGGGGAGCGGGCTCTGGGCACGCCGAGGGCAGGGGTCGGGGTGTTTCTATGGGCTCGGCGGCCCGCAGGCCGCGGCGGGGGAGTCACGCTGTGAGAGGCTCGTGGGCACAGAGGTGCCCAAACCACGCTTTGCCCGTCTGAGGGGGTGGCTGAAGGGCGCTATGCCCTGTGCCCGGGTGGGAAGGCGCTGCCGTGCTTTGAGGGTTGCCCTGGGCCAGGCCGTGCCCCCCGGGCTGCGTGCAGGGCGCTGCTCTGCCGTGCTGTGCCGTGTCTGTGCAATGCGTGGCACACTGCCAGCTCTCATTCAGAGCAGAGATGCCATTGGCTTCACATCAGCGCTGGCGATCTGGGACAGTACTGGAAGAGGTTCAGTGATGCATCAGTCCGGAAGCCAGAACAGCCTTTGTGGCCGTGGGAGTCTGTCCCAGTAGCCAACACAGCCACCTATGGGGACTATTCAAGCTCTGCTCATTACTGTGAGCCACCGAGCTGTCAGAGTAGGACACATCCCCCACCTGTCCTCTGCAACACCAGAACACCTGGACAGGAAACTCAGAAATTTGTCAGGTGGGACCCGTGACAGACAGAACAACCCCCAGTATCTGGACAAAGACACAGGAAAGCTCAGCTCTTGCATGCAAATGAGAAGAGAAGGGGACACAGGGGACCTGGTCTAGGACCCACCTCCAACCCCAGGTCCATACCCCAACCCCTCTGACAACTGCCAGGCTGACGGAGCCAGCTGGGAAAGGGGACAGAGAACATGAATCCCCTTCCCTTTGCATGGGCAACAGCTAATTTCCCAGGTCCTGGCCAAATGGGACTGGTGCCAGGAGTCCAGGTCCGTGGTCACAGTCACGTCTCTGCAGAGGTCCCTGCCTGGAGTGGGCTGAGGATAATGGAGCCCTGGCCCTGCAGCTCAGCCCAGCAGTGAGGGATTGTTTGTCACTTCTGTCTGGGACTCAGATGTTCCCCCAGAAGAAAGGTACGGCTCTACCACCACAGCCTCTTTGTGTCACTCTGTCTCCAGACCTACCCTCCCTGTGCACCCTGAACACAGAGATCGGGGTGGGAGCAGAAGGCAATGCCTTGACTCCAGCGCAGGCAAGATTTTTAACCCTTAATGTCCACAGCTCCAAGGGCTGAATGCCAAAAATGCCATGAGTGCATCTGCTTGAGTGATGGATGCCCAGGGTAAGAGAGATCTCTCTAGCTCTTAGAGATCCCTTGATAAGCATTTGGGACTGAGATCCACCAGCACCTGGGGTGATGAGTCTGAGCCATCAACCAGTGCCACAGCCAGCTCTGGGAATACCTATCCCTGCTGCTGGACACCGGCTTGATGGGCAGCTGGCCACACCCACTCACCTGAGTGCTCCCAGGTACTGGGGGTGAGGTCCTCCAGCCCCTGAGATGCAGTACCTGCCCAGACATGAGACAGGGGGAGATTTGGGCCTGATTGCTGCCATCTCCAGTGGGCTGGGGACTGTTTGTAAAGGCCCCCTTCCAGAGCTGGGCAGCTGCAGCCAGCTGGGAGGAGGCTGGAGCTCAGCTTCAGTGAGGGTTTGCCAGGTTTACCCAGGGGCCCAGGGCAGGATCAAGGAGGTTACAGCTGGCTGGTCCCCAAAACGCGTTTGCAAAGAGGCTCTCAGTGGATGTCCCCACACAGGTCCATGGTGGGGGGTGCAGGCTGCCAGCACAGGTGACCACACTTTGGGTGGGGAGCATGGGGTTGTTTGCTGCCATGAGCAGCCTGGAGGGTCACCTGGAGGGTGGCTGGGATAGAGCAACGCAGGCAAGTGCTGGGGACTGTGGTGTCCCTGGAGCGTGGCAGGTGATGGCAGAGCTGAATTCGAGGAGCCTCTGGCTGATGAAGCAGGGCCTGGAGGTGAGGATGGAGAGCCTTGCTGAGCTGAGAATTGTGATCCAGGGACATGGGACAGGAGGGACCCTTGATTATGAAGGAAAATCCTGGGAAGAGATGTTGCATCCCCCAGTGTCACAGGCAGTGTTCCCTGCAGTGATGGCACAGACAGGAGGTTTTCCCAGACTACAGAGTCAAGGTGGGGCTCCTGCAGCTTCAAAGCATACCAAAGAGCAGCTCCAGGCCAGCAAGAGGACAAACCCAGTCACTGGAGTCCAGGGACACTCCAGCTGGGTTGTGCGTGCCCGGCCCAGCTGGAGAGAATCCGTGCACACTTGCTGCACCTGCCTGGGCAGTGCCTCGCTGCCCCTGCACCAGCCCCTCTGCAAAGCCAGCCATCTCCACCTCCAGCCACAGCCTCTGCTGCTGCAGCCCTGCACAGAGGCACAGGTCTCCCACTGAGGCAGTTTCTCTGGACATTGGTTTGTCCAAGGAGCAAAGGGTCTGTTCCACCTGCTGTGGCTCTGGGCTGGGCAGCCAAGGAGGGGCTGCTGGAACACAGTGTCTGTTCCCGCAGATCTTGCTGCCATGCTGTGCCACTGCCCCGCACCTCCCCAGCCAGGAGGAGAGGTAACCTCCTTTGGCATGAGGACAGGCTTGGGAGATGCCTTGCTGCCCACCACAATGGGATTGGCCTCTGAGCATGGACCAAGAGACATCCCAGCAGCTTTCGCAGCCTCTACATGTCCTGGTGGCACAGCGAGCTGTCACCCCCTGCCATGGGAACACACATGTATGCCAGCCCCGCTTATTTACCCGCGGGTACCAGTGGCTGTGCTCCCTGAGCTCAGGGAGTCTGGGCTGTGGCTGCAGTGGAAACAGCCCAAAGCACTGCTGGGAGCCAAGCCCAGGCCCCATCCCCGGCGCCGCAGGGCTCAGCAGCCTCCACACGGGACAGAAGCTGCTCATCCTGTGCCAGCACTGCCTTCCCCGCGGCCACCCCAGTGACACCGTGCCACCTCAGGCAGGGACACAGAGAGAGAGAGAGCCCTCCTCCAGCCGGGGATACCAGCTCTCCCCTCCAGTCCCCCCGACGGTGAAGCCTTCGGCTGTGCCAAACCCAAAGACAACTGCAGAAGGTTTCTCCACCCAGCGGCTGGAACCAGGCCTGGAAACTCAGGGGCTGCCGAGTCATCACATTTTCCGCGAAGCAGTGAACGCTACCGCAAGGCGCAGGGGGATGGGGACGCCCCGCCGCCCGCCCGGGACGGCTACAGAGCTCGGCTGGCCAGAGCTGGGAGGGGACTGGGGCTGTGCAGCCAAGCCACCGCCTCCGGCAAGGGGCAGAGCCTCAGCATGGGACATGTTCATGCCCTGTGCTCCAGAGGGATCATCCAGGAGCAGGGATGGGAAAGGAGACCCCCTACAGCATGTGGTGGTCACTGTGGTGTCAGGTCTTGCTTATGTTGAGGTGAGGGACGATAGCCACAGTGCAGTGGCAAAGGCCCTGCCTGGCAAAGGCTCTGGACTGTCCTCCTGAGCAGAGCCAACCCCAGGGCCCACCAGAGCAGTGTCCACCCACTTCGCACTCCACGCACTGGCCTCTCCCGGTGCCCTGGGCATGGAGCTGGCAGCACCGGGTTTGTCCCTACTGAGGCATCTCCCAGACCCGAGCATGGTCCCCCACACCTGGTGGGAGTCGAGGCCTCTCTGGGAAGCACCTGCTGGGGTGAGGATGGGCAGGGCGGACAGCAGAGTGCCCGCCTCACCCAAGGGTCCTGCTGTGTCACAGGGTCTGTGCGAGGTGACGGTGGTGGGTGATGCTCACAAGGCTGGGCACAGGCAGAGCCTTGCAGGGCCCCTGCCAGGGACAGCATGTGGTTGAGGACACTCCCACAGGGACTCAACCTGTCACTCAGAAGGTACAGCCATGACCTGGTGCTGTGTCAATGCTGTCACTGCACAGAGGAGCCTCTACCACTGTCTGGACATTCAGCCCTGATGTCTCTGTGGGAGCTCTGCCATCCCTCCCTGAGCAGGATTCTGTGCATCCAGCCTGGCACCATATGACAACATATGCAATGGGGTCTCATGGTGCCACTGGGATTGGGCTGGGTGCAGCTCTGGGACTCCTGTCCTGTCTCAGCCCAACAACAACCCTTTGGTTCCTGTTCCCCAGTCCCTCCCAGTGCCCACCAGCACTGTGAACTGCCCCAGGCCACAGTTTCTCCCCTCTGCCACTCTGAGGTGCTGAGTGCTGCCCAGGGCTGCAAGAGAGGAACAAGAGGAACAGGCTGCTCCCAGGGCAGAACCTGCAGGTGCCGCTGGGACCTCTCGCTTTGCAAGGTTCACACGGCATGGTTCTCCAACCCTAAACCCTAGAGCGCTGGGATGCTCCTTCTCCAACCCCTTGCAAGTGTTTAATCATTCCCACATGGAGCCCTGCCAGCGCTGCTGCTGCCTCCTGACCCACGCTTTGATACCTTGGAGCTCTTCCCACTTTGCAGCGGTGGGAGGGCAGGCAAGCAGTGGGGGGCGTCACCCCTCTGCAGGGCAGGCACAGCCACGCTGCCCGGGCCGGGGGGCAGCCGGGAGTGGCAGGAGTGACTCTGTTCCCATCACCTGGGTGATGCCCTCCGCTCCCCCAGCGGCTGCTGGAGCCCTGGCAGCTGAGCCCGGGATGCCTGCGGGTGCGAGCCAGGCGCCTCGCAGAGCTGGGAGCGCAGGGCTGCGGTGACTCAGAGCACGCCCAAAGCCGGCAGAGCCGGGCAGACCTGCTCTGCACCCCCGGGCTGCGGGTGCCGCCCCTGGGGCTGAGCAGGCTCCGCTTCCCCCGGCCAGGCAACAGGCACCCACCGGGGAGGGCTGAGAGCAGCCTGGACAGTGCCGGCCCCAGACCTACTGCAGGTAGGGGCAGCACCTGGCTCCAAAGTCGCCCATCCCTCGCCAGCAGCCTGTGGGGCTCTGTTCCCACAGGGTGATGCAGCGCCAGCACAGGCTGGCAGCGAGGGTGCCCGATGCTGCAAAGATGCCATGCACACGGAGCCAAGAAGTAGCCATGAAGCAGCTCGCAGTGCCCACTCGTGCCGCACCACGCCGAGGGGCACAGCACGAGATTCCGGAGCCCCGGAGTGCCAGGCTCTTCTCCGGACACAGCCGTGCTTGGAGGCTGCCCACCCCTGCCCTGGGTTTGCCTGCGCCGTGCCAGGGCACAGCGGGGTCCGCGCTCTTTTCCCCGCTGCGCACACCCTGCCTTTGACCACGCGTCTGGAGAGAGGGAGGGGGACAAGGAACGGGACAGTACCTCAGCTGGTGAGTGTCCCCGGCGTGGTCCACAGCCCGTTCCTATGCGCCTGGCGCGTGTGGTGTTAACTTGGCACCCTCACACTCGCCCGTTTACTCTTCTTGTGCACGGCCCTGACGTTCAAGTCTGGGCTGGACTGGTGGGAAGGCCCGCCTGGGCTCGCCCAGCTCCCAGCTGCAGGATGCTGGGGAGGAGGGATCAGCGGGACAGGGATGTCTCCTGTGGCCCCTCGAGGGCGAGGGTCTGCACTGCGGGGGCAGGAGCTGCGTGCCAACGCTGCAGGCTGGGCATGGCTCACTCCTCCCTGCACCTTGCCAGAGTTTGTCCCACATGCTGCGGGTTCAGTCGAGTGCTGGGGACCCTTCGTCATGGTGAGCATCCCCTCGTGGTGCTGCTGCTGCAAAGAGGAACAGGGAGAGCCCCAGGACAGCGATGAAATCAGCACAGGCACCCAGCCCGTGCACCAGCCCTGAAGGTGTCTGTGGGTTGTGATTGCCAAAGGCTTTGCTGCCCTGAGCCCCATCAGACCAGGCACCATCCCAGAGTGAGGGCATCCTGGCCCCCTCAGGCCCTCATCAGGAGGGATGGAAAGAAGCTGGTGCACTGGCTCGGGAGGTGCAGAGCATTCCAAGAGCTTGTCCAGAACAGCACTTACCCTTACTCTGGTGATCGGGTAACAGCTGCGGGCAAGGAGAAGGGTCTTGCCAGCGGGCTTGGAGGAGAGCTGGGAGCAGGTCCCAAGGTGCTCCCACTCCCATCTCGATGGATGTGGCAGGAGGAGGCGCAATAGCCATGGCACTGCATGTGAGGACTCCTGTCTCCTTCAGTCCCAGCTGCGAGCAAGGTCTGCACCTCACAGCTCCCATCTCCTTGCCAGAGCCTGACAGGATGAGCCCAGCCTAGCCTGGCATGGGAGCAGTGGGTTCCTGCACTGTTGTGGTGGTGGAGCAGTTCTGCACCCAATCCCTCCCCGTCCCACAAAGGAGGGCAACACATTTCAGCTGCCACTCAAGGGATTCAATCTCCCCCCAAAGGACACCCACCTCAGCTGGGCTGAGCTTTCTGCAGACAGGGAGAGGGACAACAACAGGAAGCTCTGGACACTGCTGCCACACTCAGCAGTGATGTGAAAACCCAGCCTCCAAATTTGGAAAGCAGCTCACTTTCCAAATACCGCCATGAGCTGAAAATCCCAAGTCAAAATGAAACCAGCCCCAGCCTCTGGTTCAAAACTTCCTGTATAAAAACAAACCTGCAGACGGCTGCATTTGCACACAAAAGGTTTTGTTTTCAGGAGGAAGGTTTCTTTTTCAGAGGAGTAAACACAAAGCATGCCCATCTTTCATGTCACAGGGTAGGAAGGAGATCTGCCTGGCAGCTCAGGTCACAGGCAGGGCATTGTCCTCTTTTAATGCCTGGCTGCTGTCCCTCTCCCATGTGCCCTGGCCTGTGCCAGTGCCAATACCACTGCCCCCACCAATGCCACCACCACTGTGTCCAGCAGCAAGCCCTGGACTGAGGCTTTTCACACCCATTCCTGTAGCTGTGCCACCTTTGAGTGTCCCAGGGCATGGGGACAGGCCTTTGCACTGCAGCGGTCCTGGGAAGCTGTGGCTTGGCACCCGGGGGTGCTCCTGTCCCTGCAGTGTGGCTGCAGCCTTGGCAGTGCCTGCTTATGCAGCTCCTCGGCTTCTCCCTGGCATCTCCTGCAGCTCCTGGAGCCAAACACAACACGAGTCCATCTTGTACACTGTCAGCAGTGCCTGCTGCTTCCTGCATCTGGCCCCCAGCAGGAGCAGCTCTGCTTCTTCACAGGAGCAGCTGGGGGACCCCTTCTGGGTTCTGCTCCCCAGCCCAGCTACAGAGAGCCCCAACACCACCCTCCTCAGGCTGAGGCACCCCTGGGGCTGGCACAGCCTGGCTGCTCCCCAGGGTGCTGCTGTGGGCAGTCACACATCCCAGCAGTAGCTGCTTCTTGGGACACATCTTGGCCACAGCACGGGTCCCACGGCCATGGATTGCCACAGGCTTTGCTGGCACACGCTCAGCCTCGCCTGGCGGCTGCTGCAGTTCTGGAACATGGGTGAGGCGGTCGCAGAGGGATGCAGGATCAGCACCCTCCACTCCTGCCTGCTGACAATTTTGTCTGTCCTTTCAGGCACAACCTCTGCTGCTTGACTAGGCTCAGTGGGACCATTCACTGGGTGTTCCAGAGTGACACAGAGCTCAGCCTTGTCTCTCCAGGAGTCCCCAGTGAAGTGTCCATTGAATTGGACATCTTGGTTTGAGGGTTTGGGGGCATGGAGCATCTGTGAGGCCTGGAGATCTACCCAGATGCCAGACTTGGAGTGCTGGTCCCTACCCAAAGCACCAGCACAAGCTATTTTCACCTCTGAGCTGGAACACACCTGCCTTGCCTCAATTTACCATGCACACACCAGGAAGCAGAGATGCTCTGCTGCTGGAGGGGAGGGAGAGCAGGCTGGTAAGGGGGATTCATCAAGCTTTTATGAGCCTTCTCATCCCCTCCTGGGCTCTCATTAGCAGTGCATTTGGCATCTGGGCTGCAAAGCCACGCTGTCCTGCATCTCTCATGGGTGGTGGCTGGGTTGGGTTGGGCTGGGCTCGCTGCAAGGCCTGGAGGAACGGCCCCAAGGCTCAGAGGGATCAGCCGGGCTGCGTTCAGCTTGAGCCACTTGGCTGGGAGAGCCTAAAACAACAAACATCCCAGAATAAGGGAATGTTTCACTGCTTCTTCTGGTTGAGTGGTTTCCTGTTTTCTAAGGAGCTCTTCCAGCACCTCTGGGGCAGAGGACTTGCCTGCACAGAGCCTGGTCCCAGAGCAGACCCCTGTCTGGGAGGAAAGTTCTGCTGCTTGACATCTGGCAGAGGAAGAGGTTGCAAAAGATCAGCAGCGACCTTTGCCAGAGACCTGCAGCAGGAGTGTTGGAGGTTAGGATTTCTTCTATTTTTTTTTTTTCTTCTCTCAGGGAATTTTGTCCTATTTGTTGCCTAAGAGACGATAACAACCAGTTCTTAAGAGAAAAAAGAAGTGACTAAGGTGGGGGAAAGGGTGCAGCTGGCTACTTTCTTAGCCAGGGGGCTTTTCTCTTGGGAAGGGCAGAGATACCATGAGATTTTGGCTGGGGAGTGAGGGGCTGGGCTCGGCTTCTTGCCCTCTCTCGCTCTCAACTCAGAGGGGAATGGTCGAGTTGCTGCTACCGTGGGGAGAATTCGCTGCCACTGCAGAGTCCAGCCCTCTACTGCTCCTTCCTTACTATGGGTGAGCCTTTGCTCGTAAGAGCAGTCATCAAACTGGGACCTGATCTGACTGGAAAGGTCCCTCACCATCTACTCGGGTGCCTCAGGGGAAAACCCAGGACCCCTTCCCAGAGGACGCATCTCCCGGCTGTGTGCGGCAGCAGCTTGCAGGAACCCGGCTGCCGCTGCCAANAGTCCAGCCCTCTACTGCTCCTTCCTTACTATGGGTGAGCCTTTGCTCGTAAGAGCAGTCATCAAACTGGGACCTGATCTGACTGGAAAGGTCCCTCACCATCTACTCGGGTGCCTCAGGGGAAACCCCAGGACCCCTTCCCAGAGGACGCATCTCCCGGCTGTGTGCGGCAGCAGCTTGCAGGAACCCGGCTGCCGCTGCCAACCTCTGCTGTTTTCTGCCGCTGCCTCAGGCTCTTTCACTACTTTAACCCAGCACCCCCTGTCCACCTGACCCCCGTAGCTTTCGGCAGGGCCCCGGAATTTCTGCTGCATTTTGTTTGCCACCCTGGGGTCTGCCCGCCTCTGCCATTCCAGCCACCACTCCGAGTTTCCTGCTGCAGCCCCTTTCGCCATCCGGAGGGGTGCTGGGACCGGCTGCTTCCCGTGAGTTTCCAAAGTGATCCCCGTGTCCATCTCTGCCGCCGGCGTTCCCGCCACCGCTGTGAGGGGAGAGCCCGGCCGAGCCCGCGCCACAGCGCCCCCTGCAGGGCGGGGGAACCATCGCGGCCCCTGCCCGGCCGGGAGCCCGCAGCGCCCCTGCTGGCCGTGAGCGGAACTGCGCCGCAGGGGAAGTGCCTGCAGCGAGAGAAGGCCGGGACTGGGTCTGGTTCTGTTCGTTGGTGCTGCCGGTGTGGTTGTTTGTTTGCCTTGTTTTTTATATATATATAATTTTTTTTTTCCTAGTAAAGAACTGTTATTCCTTTTCCCATATCTTTGCCTGAAAGCCCCGTAATTTCAAAGTTATAGTAACTCACAGGGAAGGGGGCCATATTTTCCATTCCAAGGGAGGTTCCTGCCTTCCTTGGCAGACACCTGTCTTTCAAATTAAGACAAAGAGACAGCTCTGTTCCTTCCCCTCTGGGCCAAAAGCATCTGTGAATGTGTGGTCTCACCCAGGCCAAGGACACTGCTTGTGTGCACAGCCTGGCTGGTGATTCTTACGGACAGCTTCCCACAGCCTGACAACCACAGCCTCTTCAGGCTCCCAGCCTGGGAAGTGGGCATTTCTGGGCTCAGCACACTCTGGCTGGTACAGTGGGGAGCAGGAACAGCTCAGTGATGCAGATCTGCAGGGTGCTGCTGAAGGCAGAGACAAGGGCAGGGCACCCCACGGCACATCCCTGCTGTCTCCATCTCCCCCACCCCTGCTCCACTCAGCCCAGGCCATGCAACCCGACTGTGTGTAGAGTGCTGAGCAGAGTCCCGTGCAGTTTCAGTGTTGTTCCAGCCTGGACTCCATCCCTGCTGCCCCTGAGCTCGTCTGCAGCAGTGCAGACCTGGCCAGTGGTGCCCACCCAGCTCCTGCCACTGCTCCTCTGCCCCAGAGCCCTCTGCCCAGCTCTCTGCTTCTGTCACTGAAACTCCCCTCTGCCCTAGAGGGAACCAGGGCTGCTGGAACCGTCCTACCAGGTCTCCAGGGAAACACACAGATATTTTCTCCATTGACAGACATACCTTTCCTGTCCTTTACTGCACATTATTAAAAGAAGCCATGGCAGAGTCTGTACTGTGTCAGCCCCTGGGGCCTGGCTGATCCCTGGGGAAGAGGCAGCACAGAGGATGCTGACATACAGGGGGGCTGTGACTGCTTGAATTTGTCCTGGCACCTCATAGGAGACAGTATCCATCTGGACCTCCTCAGGGTCCAGTCCTGGATCCTTACATGCTCAGTCATCCCTGACCATGACAAAAACATGAACCAGGCTCTTGCAGGGATGGACCACGGGGGGTCCTGTCAGAGCCCCAGAGCCAGTCAGTTCTGCAGGATACAGCCCCACACACAACATCTCCTGCCCAGGATCCTGCACCAGGGTTCTGTGGGGCCTCCAGCTGGACTCCAGGTCCCCAAAGTCGAGCGACCCCAAAGCTCACTGAGGTATCCCACTGGTCCTTGCTGGGACAGATTCGGGAGGCCCACAGGAGAGGGGCAGGCAGAGCTGCCCAAGGGGCTGTGAGAGGAGCTGGAGGTGCCCCTGGCAGGAGTAGTGCCCAAGTGATCTGCCACAGGGTAACATTGCCAAGTTGGCTGGTGGTGTGGCAGGGCAGGGGTGGCCTGCTCCAGCTGAGAGCAGAGCTCGCTGCCCTTGCACCCTCCTCTGCAGCCCTGTGAGTGTTCAGCTGCTGCTTCTCCATCCTCTCTCCCACTCACCAGCAGCATGGATCTCTCCTGCCCTGTCCTCATGTCACAGACCTGGACCACAGCACCACAGGTAGGCTCAGCACTACAGAGGCACTCACTCTGCCCCAAAATGCCCCTCAAAAGGCAGAGCTGAGGTCTGGGCTAGAAGGATGGTGGCCCAGCAGCTGCAGCACTGCATGGTGACCTGTCCACCAGGCACCACAGTCGAGATGTGCTGCTGGCCCCTGTGGTGCGAGGCCCAGTGCTTTACTCAGGGTCACTGCAAACACCACCCTGGTGCCAGCCCTGTGGCTTGGCCCTGTTTCCCTGCTGGCAGGAGCAGGGCAGGGTGCTCAGCAGCCCTGGGGTGGAGACAGCTGCCAGCAAGGCACATCTCTCGCAGGCAAGAAACCCAACATTTCTGCTGCATCTGGGGCTCTGGTGACACCAGCTGTGCCTCGATTTCTCCTCCAGTGCTGAAAGCTCCATGGCTCCATCCTTGGACTTGCTGGCAGGAAAGGTGTCCCCAGCCCCAGGGCAGCTAGGGATCCCTCTCAGCCCCAACTGCAGAAGAAAATAAACTAAAAGGTTCACAGTTTCTTTGCTTTTCCTCCGGATCTGGGGCATTTATGGCTCCAACCACCACGGCTTCCCCGCTGTGAGCAGGCAGGAATATTTCTGATGCCTGGAACTGGGGCAAAGCAGACCCCATGTGCTGCAAGCTCCTGTGGCTCACACCTACGGCCACACAGTTGCAGCAAGAGCAAGAGGCCTCAGAGGAATCACACAGCATCTCTCAGCAGGAGTATGCACGACCCAACATGGTAGCTTCCTGAATTTCTGAGGCCAGAAAGCACAAACCAGAACAGCTTTCAAAAGCAGACAGCCCCACATTCTGTCATGGCTAGGAGCCGGAGGAGCAGCGTTGGGCAGATCCAACATCTCTGCATTGCTGCCCTCTGGCTGCCTCTGCTTATCCACAGCCAGTCTCCTCCAGCTGGAAACAGGGGACCTGCCATGGCTGTCAGGGCTCTGCCTCTTGCTGTGCAAGAATCATCACAGAATTGTTCAGGTTGGAAAAGCCCTCTAAGATCATCCAGTTCAACCACTGCCCCAGCACTGCCATGTTCACCACTAAATCATGGCCACAAGTGCCACATTTACATGCCTTTGACTCCGTGCTGGGCAGCCTGTGCCAGTGTCTGATCACCCCTTCAGTGAAGATATTTTTCCTAAAATAAAAGCTGCTGGCACACCCTCCATGGCCCTTTGGCCCCAGGCAGCTGCATCCACAGCTCCATCCTGTGCTGGGGCGGAGGATACAGGCAGCATCACGTGCAGAGTCTGTCTTTAGCAAGGTTAAGAACCTTAACCCCCAGCACTGACTCACTTGCCATTGGCTGCACTCACCACACCTATTTCTGCACTGGACATTGGCTGAGCAGGGACTATTTTAACCATCAAAGGCTGGAAGAGGGTCTGTGCCTTCATCATAAACACTCACTGGTGATCTCAGACCAGACCAGCCTGCGGAAGGGCAGCCCTGTTCCCCTGCGCCCGTCGGTGCGTGGGCGCAGGTTCTCTTGCAGCAAAAATGGAAGTGACGGCTTTCTAACCGCTTCCTTTCTTTCTAGGTCTCTGTCTCTCCTGCCCCTCCTGCCCAGCACGTTTCCTGTTATTGATAAGGGCCCCTGCACCTGGTGAGAGGTCACCAGGCTCAGTGTCCCCCCGAGGCACTGGGGCAGCCGGGCTGTGCTGGGCAAACCCAGCAGGGCTTGGCTGGGCTGGGCACAAGGCTCAGCCCAAGGTGCTGGCTGCCGAGACCCCTGCTGCTACAGCATGCCAAGGGACCCAGGACAGGAATAACATGATGAGTCTCCAGGATTTTCAGGCCTTTTTGTGCCTTTTTCATTGAGACCTGCTTTGCCTGTGTGCTGTGAGGATAGAGAGGAACTGGGGGGTTTCCTGTTCCTAGGAGACTTCTTCCCACCCACACAGCTCTCAGGATTTTGCAGGCACTTCTGCGGTCTGGAGCCTCCTGAGAGGATTTGTGTGTGCTCCTGGCCAAAGCACAGGTGTCCAAGCAAGGCAGACAGCTCACTCCCTGAGGGAAACTGAAGCACACAGCATGTTTCAGACGGTGTTTCTAAAAGCACAGCTCTCTTGGAGGCATCCAGGGAAGAACAGGACAAGCCCAAGTGACACATGGATGTGTGCTGCCACAAGTGGTGGCCACAGGACCAGTCTGTTCTGGTGACCAAGTCATTCTGTGGCTCTTGCTGTCCCTCTGTGCCTTCTCCACTGACATTTGTTGGCCAGAGTGTCAAAGTCTCAGCACCTTGGAGGTCTGGTCCCATCTATTGGCTGAGATCCCCTTTACCCTCACCCCTGGGGACATGATTTAGTGGTGAACATGGCAGTGCTCAGTTAATGCTTGGACTTAATGATCTTAGAGGGATTTTTCCACCTTAATGTTTCTGTCATTTCATGGTTCTATACACCTGACTTAGGGACAGTCCTCCATGTGATTACGGCACTGTAAAATGAACAGCGAGAGCTTCTTCCCACATGAGGAGAGGAACAAACCAAGCTAATATAAAGCACTTTCACTCTGGGAGATCACCTTTCCCAGGGGAGCTGTTCCTGTGCCAAGGCACCTTCTTTAGTCCACAGCAACACCAGCTCTGCATCGGTGTAGCCCGGCCCAGTGGTGCTGGTGGTTCACCTGCTCTGCCTTTCTGTTGGCAAACTGGGAGGAAAGCTCAGCTTGTTTTGGAGAGTATCTTATTCCAGAAACCAAAAGTGCTTCTGCTCAGCAGTCGTAGAATCTTAGAATATGCTGAGTTGGAAGGGATTCATCAGGGTCACCAAGTCCAGCTCCTGCAGAGACACCCCAACAATCCCACCCTGTACCTGAGAGCTTTGTCCAAATGCTCCTTGAGCTCAGACAGCTTTGGAGCTGTGACCACTTCCCAGGGGAGCCATTCCAGTGCTCAACCACCCTTTGGGTGAAAATCTTTTTCCTTTCTAGTTTAAACCTCTCCTGACACAGATCCAGCTGTTCCCTCTAGTCCCGTCACCGGTCACAGAGAGCAGAAACTGGAGGTGCCCCTCCACTGCCCCTCATGAGGATGTTGAAGAGCTCAGTGAGGTCTCCCCTCAGTCTCCTCTTCTCTAGGCTGAACAAACCAAGTGATTCAAAAAAGAAAACAACCCAGCAGTTGAGCAGGAAATCCAGGTCCTAAACTCTTCTGGTTCTCCTTGAGGAGAGGGCAGAAGCGCAGGGGCTGGCAGCATCAGCGGCAATGCCTTGGCAAAACCAACCAGCAATTGCTTAATTTCTCCCAGCTCCAGCCAGGCAGCAGCAGGAGCAAACTCTGCACAGACCGTCAGCGGCCACGGGGAGAGAGGTCACACATCCGCTGCCTCCGAGGCGCTGCCAGGATCAGCTGCATCCCGGTGGGATGCCCGAGGCTCCGGGCTCGCAGGCAGCGCTGCGCTGCGGGCTCTGAGCTGCCGCCGGCTCGGGAGGATGCTCGTGCCGGGGCTGTCCTTGGGAATGCGCTCCCGTGGAGGACGCTGGAACAGCGAGACGCTGTTCTCCGGAAAAGCAATCTGCGGAGCTGCTTCCCTCGGCTGCCGGCTCCTGGCTGTCCCCAGGCCGGCGGGCGAGTGACGCGGGCCCCCAGGTAAAGGTGCCGCACCTCGGCTGCTCGCTGCCCCACGGCCGGCTCCGAGGGATGCTCGGGATGACCGCACCGTCCTCCTCCGCCCTGCCGGCAGCCGATCGGCCGGTTCGCACAGAGTCTGCTCAGTCCCGAGGCAGCCGCTTCACCTTCAAGCCTGTGAGCGATGTTCAGGCGGTGGAGGAGATGGGCTAATTTCCAAAAGCCTGCAGGACATCCTGAATCCCAGTCGTGTCAACGGAAGCAGGACCAGCCCTTCCTGAGTGCCGGACCCAGAGGTGATGGGGCCTGATGGGACAAAGCCATGGTGTGGTAGGCAGCCCTGGGGAGTGAGACTTGGGCAGCGTCTGTGCTTGGGGTGCCAGCTCAGTGCCTGCCTAGGCTGAGGTGGCTTTGGGGCTACAGTGATGTTTGGAGACGGTGAGGAGAGGTGCTGGGGTGTGTGTATCAGGGCAGGGAGGCTGGGGGGCAGAAATGGGCATAAGGGTTGGCTGGTGGTTACTGGGAAAACAGGTCCCAGTCTGGAGCTGGAAGGTGCTCTTTGCACAAAGGGAACTGGCTGTGAAATCACGGCCAGAGGTGCAAGATGACCCCATGCAAGTGGAGTTTTAAAATGCAAGTGAACAAACAGCAAGTACCAGTCAGGGATAAATCCAGATCTTCCTCCTCTGAGCACCAACTCCAGAGGGTCCCCATGTCTTGCTGAAAGTAAACCCACAGCTATACAGACCCTTCAAGGCCCCTGAGACTCTGTCACAGACCTCTTTAGTCCTTACATCCCAACAGATAATCCCAATGCACAGATGTCCACGGACAGAGGACACAGGGGATCCCATGGCTGACACACCCCTGCTTGGGCCAGGGTGAATGGCTGCTGTGGCAACAGCTGGGACTCTTCCCTCCATATCCATCCCTCCATCACCAACCCTCAAGCACCACTCTGGGCATCATCATCACCCCTGACACCCCACTGCCACCAAGGGCAGAGCAGAAAGAAGTGCTGGGTGACAAAGGATATTCCTGTTCTGGGGCCTCACCAGTCCTTCCCCACCAGGGGAGGGAGGCAGGAAGGTGAGGGGCACAGCAGTGACCCTGTGGGACCCCCTGCCTGGAGCCATTTCCTTCAGTGTTGCTTCCTCCCATCCCCTCCTGGGTTTTGCCCTCTGGAGACTGTCAGGTTCCTCTTGGCTCACACCAGATTGCAATGGCTGTCCTGGTGTCCTGGTCCTGTTCTTACAGCAAACTGACCCTGGCTTGGGATCTGCCCCCTGTCTCCCCTCAAAGCCAGGTCCTCCCTGGCCCCAGCAGTCCCCTCTTGTAGGATCCAGCAGCTCCCCCTCTGCTCCCCGGGCCAGCTTGATGCAGCAGGTGCAGAGCTGGTGATGTGACATGGGACAAGCATGGCTGCACATGAAAGGCACAGTCCCTGGCCAGAGCATCTCCCAGCTCTCTGCTCCCCAGTGCACCCCAGTGCACCCCTCTGCAAACCCCACTGGTGTCCCTCAGGAGGAGCCAGCTAGCAGCATCATGTCCCAAGCAGGGGCTCAGAGTGGCCAGCAGTGATGTGCCCAAAAGCACATTTGGAAGGAAGGAGGGAGGGAGGGCACATGTGGACTTTGCTGCTCGAGGTCTCTGCACACCCTCATGGATGGGCACCGATGAGTGACCAGGGATGTGTGCTCTGCACGTGTGGGTGTGCAGCTGCCGTGTACCCCAGCGGGTGGGCAGGAGGGGGGCAGGCATCGTTCCCAGGAGGGCAGCAGAAATCTGGGTGGGTGCAACAAGGTACAGGGCACAGCTCACTGCCAGAGTGGCACTGAGAGCTCAGAAATGCCCTGGGTCAAGCAGTGTGTTTGGGCTCCATCTGCTCCTGATCTCCCTCACACCCAGTCTGTCTCTACCAGCTCATGCCTCGTTTTCCACCAGCACCTTCATTTTCATGCTGTGGGTCTCCACAGGTCTGTGTCCCCTCCCGTGCTCTCCCTTCAAATGCACTTCCTGGTGCTTTGGCAGAAGAGAGGAAGAGCTGGCAGGTGGGGCAGGTGGGGCACACTGGGGTTCAGTTGTGCATCACCAGAGGCATGTAAGGGTCAGGAGGTCTCAGCAGTGCAGACTTTTCTGCTCCTGGGAGCCTGAGCCATGGCACATCTCTACACTACATCCCTACTTCCCTCCTGCGTTCCTTCTATCCTGGGCGAGTCGCCACGGCCAGGACAGTCCCTTCAGTCTCCATCAGAGTTTTCTGCATCAGGAGAATCCAAAGGGGGCCAGGTGTAGTTTCCAGAGGCTTTATCCTGGATGTCCTGCTTCGTTGCAGCCAGCACAGGCACATGCGTGACTGGCAGAGCCAAGCCAGCAGCACGGGGAGGGCTGTGAGCAGCAGAGGGAAAGTGCTGCAAGGCTTTTCTGGGAGCATGAGTACCTTGGTGTTGTGATGCTTCAGAGGCAGAGGATACACTCATCCCAGCATCTCAGTTTCCTCTTTTTACCCTGAGTGTGGTCCATTGTCATGACCAAATTCAAGTGGAACTAAATCAGCCATTTTGCAAAGGAAGTGCATCAGCATCTTTCCTGCAGCATCCAGGGGCATTTCATAACCAAGGCAGAACCTGGCAGGAGGAAGAAGGGACTTACTGATGAAATCCTTTGAAATGTCCATCAAATCTCTTAAATCACCCTGTGCCACAGATCACTGAAATGAGCAGCGCACAGGGAGCTCCTGGCCTCCATAAAAGCCTTTGTTCCATACCCCTGCTGCAGCTGGAGTTTGTGTCTTGTGTAAAATCATATGTTGATAAGAGTTTCCCATTCCCTTTGGGGAAAATCAGCCAAAATCCAGCTCCCAAAGGCCAGTGCTGTCCTGGGTCTCCTGCTCACTGTGCTCTGTGCAGAGGACCAGGATGTGCTGTGGTGCCTCCTGGCTCCCGCGAGGGACCCTGGGCAGCCCAGTTGTCACAGCCCCATTGCTTTGCTCCTTTGGGGTGCTGGCAGATTTGTGGACATTCCCTGGACCCTGTGAGGGTCCAGCCGTCTCCATCCTCCCTGTCACAGGTGCCCTGCAGCTGGGGAGGTTGGGAGGGAGTGTGGTCACTGACACATTCCAAGTGCTGGCAGCCCTGTGGTATCTGCCCCAATGCCACACTGAGCTTGTCCCTCGCTTGTTCACCAGCAGCAGAGGAACAGGGCAGTGAGGAGGCAGCAAGATCAGGCCAGCAAAAGGCAGGGAAAGCAGCTCCAGGGGTTTGCATCTTGGCTGCATCCTCAGGAACCCCTAAAGCTCAGAGACACCCAGATGGGACAGGTGCCCTCCACACTCAGAGGGCAGATACAGTCCCAGCCTCAGGAAGCTTCTGCATGTCTGACAGCAAAGAACCCTTCTTGTTTACTCTGGTTCCTACTGAGAGAAAGTTTATGCAGCTACCTTGTTAAGTCCTGCAGTGCTGGTCATCTTAGGAACTCCTGAGTTCCGTCAGGGACAGGTGGGAAGGAAGGGCAGTGTGTGGTGGGGCTGCCTCCAGGCCTTACAGATGTGTTCTTTCATCCCACATAGGGCAGGGAGCAACTCCTCAGTCTGTCCTCTGGCCACTCCAGGATCTGCAGGTAAGACACAGGTGCTGCTGGCCTTTTCTCCAGGATAAGGCTGTTCTGCTGCTGGCCAAGCCCAGCACTTTGCTCTGCAGCTTGGGCCCTCTGATCTCCTGGCCCTCGGGTAGAAGGTGGCACTGCCAGGGTCTGCCAGGGTTGCCCAGGGAAGATGTTGTCCTGGCACACCTGCAAACACTCAGGTGTGCACAGACACAGCTCTGTGGAGAGGTGAGAGGCACAGCCTGGGGATGGCACAGTCACCATGGGGAGCTGGGCTGGATGTGGCTCAGGCCAGGGCTCCCCGGGGCAGCGGGACGAGCCCACGGAGCAGACACGGGGAGGTTTTTGGGGTGCGAGTCCGTGGTGGTTGGTGGGGGGCAGCAGGAGGAGCCTGTGGAGCAGCGGGGTGGGGGCTGAGAGGAAGGAAACGTGTGGTGCAGAGCCCAGACAAGAGCAAACAGGAAGAGCAGTGGGGATGCCTCAGGAAGGATGTGCAGTGCCACAAGGGCAGACCTGTCCTACCTGAGCCAGGTCCCGGGGACCTTCCCCCCCAAATACACCCCTGCCCTTCCCTGCTGTGGACAGGGAGCCCACGCATCTTCCCCTGAGGTACCCGGGGATGGCCGTGGGTGCAGAGGGGTGTCCCCACAGGGACACGGGCTGGGGGACAGTGGGGTGGCACAAGGAGCACACTGCACATGGGCAGACACCGAAGGTGGCAGGCACTGAGCGAGCCCTGGCACCTTCCACAGCGGATGGGGAACAGCTGGGGCACAGCCTGGGCAAGGGGACACGGGCAGGACAGCAGCCATGGCAGGACTCAGTCTGGCTTCCTGTGGGGCAGGTGGGGCCTGGTGCCCCCAGAGCAGCGCCGCGCTGCCTCTGCCCCCTGCCAGCGGCCCCGTGGCCGGGTCTTGCCCATCCCTCCGTGCCCCACGGGTGGCACCAGTGCTGGTCCTGGCTTGTCACGGAGGGCATCAAGCACACCGCACCAGCCCCGTCGGAGATGCCTGGGGAGGCTCTCCAGGGTTTTTTGGGCAGGCCAGGCCGTGCCCGCAGGCGCAGGACGAAGGTTCCCGGGCGGGGAGCGGGGCTGGGTGTGCAGCGGCCCGGCAGAGCCGAGCTGCAGAGATGTGGCCGGTATGTGTGTGGGCGGCAGCCGGGGTGGGGGAGAAGGAGGGAGAGGAAGCAGCAGAGGCAGCAGCTCCTTTGATAAGCAGCTTCCTGAACACTTTCAAACCGTGGTGTCAGACCGACGGGCGCGGTGCCCGCGGGCCTGTGCCGGGAGCGACCAGCCCACGCCGCGGGCAGCAGGTAGGCAGCCCCCGGCCCACCCGTGCTGCCCGCTGGACAGGAGACCCCCGCCGGGCAGCGCCGGGCCCCGGCGCCCAGGGGCGGTGGGCATGTGCTTGCGGATGGGCAGCCCCGGGCAGGGCTGGGACGCTGGGCAGGTGACGGGAGCGCTGTCCCTGCAGCTGCTGGCAGCTGAGGTTCCTCCCAGGGCCCCTCTGCCAGCTAGGGCGTCCCCCAGGTGTGTCCTGGCCGGAGGGCGAGGGACGGCTGCTGGGATGGGAGCCTGGGCTGCCCCTGGTCAGGATCTCTCCTGGTGCTGCCGCTCCTGCTGAGCAGCCGCTCTTGTCCTGCCTGGCTGGAGGACACCAGGACACCCTGCATGGGGCATGGGGATGGTGTGCGTGGCAGTGGTGGCATTGCCACTCCCAGAAATGCCTGGGCAGCAGGGAATCCCAGGGAACAGCTCCTGCCCTAGCAGTGTTCCCAACCACCATGTGGACCCCAGCTCTCCACAAGACCTCGCTGAGCAGATGGTCTGCCTGGGATCGCATTCTTTGCCCACCAAGAGCTCTGACTCTGCATCATTCCCGGTCTCCGTGGCTCTGTCTCCTCCTCATGGAGGAAGCTGGAGATGAGAAGGAGGGTCAGGATCCCAGGGTGCTGCCTGCACCATGAGGAGCTGTGCCCAGAGGTGAATCAGCATCACCTGCATCTCCCCATGGCTGGTGATGGAGGATCTCTGGCCCCTTCCCCAGCTGGGCTGCCCCGTCGCCTCTTGCTCAACCACCCAGATAAAGCAGTTTCCTCTTGACCGTTGCTGTGACCTGCAGCATGGAGGAGGCTGCCCCAGGGCCATCCCTCCCTTGCCAGAGCCGTGAGGACATTGAGGGTGCGTGGTCTGTGTCTCCCTGCAGCAGGAGACTGCCACACTCCGTGTAGTGGCTACAGCCCAGCTCATGTCACCTGCTGGGTGCTGCTGTGCTCGTGTGATCCAGCTCTCACTCGTTCCCACTGTGTCCCCAGGCCGAAGCAGGGGCACATGGTGGGGAAGGGCTGGAAACACAGGGCATGTGCTTCCATGGAGGTGGAGAGCATCATCCACCAAACCAGACGGTGCCCTGCCACCACAGGGAGTGGGTAATCTCCCCTCAGGGGAAGCAGGCAGTCCTTGGTGCCATGCCCAGGTCAGCAGTGGTGCCTGTGTGGGCTGCAGTGCTGCAGGCATCCCCGAGGGTCGATGTGCTGGGATGCAGGGGCTGGGGGGCCTGGTTCCAGGACAACTGAGGACTTAAAACCCATCCCTTGCTTGCAGACCATCTGTGGGGGGATCCACCCAGCCTTGTGGTATTTCTTAGATCTGACTTTTCTTTTCCAGCTGCTTTTCCTCTGATGGCTCCATGATCTCCCAGGAGCTGAGGGCCCCCCGTGTCCCCCCACTGTGCTCCAGGACGAGGGCTCCGTGGTTGCTGCAGCATGGTCCAAGCCTGCTTGCTGTGCTCCAGAGTTCATAAGGGCAGCCTGGCAGCCCGGGCAGCTGCAGCAGACATGGACAAGCCAGACAAGCCCAGTCCCTCTGCCAAGAAGCACGTGCGTCTCCAGGAGAGGTGAGTGTGCCTCAGCCCTGGCCAGGGTACCCATGGCACTGCTCATCCCCAGGGCTCCCCTAAAATTCCTCCCTGCCAGCCCTCTGCCCGCCAGCATGTGCAGGTGCCAGGTCTGAGTGTGGAGGCAGCCCTGGCCCCCACCCAGCCCAGGACAAATCTCGACGCTGTCCTTCAGGGGCTTCCCAGCAAAAAGGCAAAATGACCAGCTAGTTCCTTGTCTCTCAGTCTCCCCATCTGCTGGGGTCTCTGCCTGGCTTTTGCTCAGTGTGGGGTGGTTTTAGCTGATAATATGGTGGGATGGGCTGTCCTTCTGTCCCAGGGTGGCAGTAGCCAGGGACCACTTTGCCTTTCAGGAGGGGCTCCAATGTGTCGCTAGTGCTGGACATGAGCTCTCTTGGGAACGTGGAGCCCATCCAGCCTGTCTGCACGCCGCGGGACATCACGCTGAAGTTCCTGAGGACATCCAGCCACGTGCTGAGGAAGCAGGAGCTCCAGCAGCACGCCCAGAGCCTGGCACAGCTCCAGGAGGAGTTTTTGGTGCGACGATTCCCTCTCCCTCCTCACAGGAAGGGTGGCAGAGCTGGCAGTGGTGGCACTGACAGGGGTGAACATCAGGCTCAGAGCCCAGCTGTGCCCCACAGTGGGAGGGCAGGCAGGGTGGGCAAACAGAGGGGAGGGGTGCCCAGGTACCACCTGCTCCATGGGGCACACACATCCCATTGGGGTCCCTGGAAAGCCCTGCCCTGCCCTCCCGTGCCACTGGGTCCCTGGCTCAGCTGTGCCCTGCTGGGCGCCCAGGTCTGCCACCACCAGGGGACACAAGTGGTAGTGAAGGGCTTTCCCTCACAGCTGTTTCCTCCCCCTGCAGAAAATCCCACCCAACTTTGTGAGTCCGGAGGAGCTGGAGATCCCTGGACGTGCCTTCAAGGACAGATACAAAACCATTCTCCCCAGTATGTGCCACTGCATCCCTCTGCCTCCCGTTTGCCTGGGTTTGCTTGTGGACGAGGGATGACTCAGAGCAGCCCTGGCACCAGGGTGGGCACTCCTGGGTGCTCTCGCTATTCCTGCTGGGCACTCCTGGGTGCTCTTGCTGCTCCTGCCATGCTGCTCCCATTGCCCCTGCTGCAGGAGCTGGGTGCCATGGCTCAGGGGTGGGCACAGTGCTGTGGGTGGTACCCAGGGAGCTGCTCCCTGGGGTGTCCTGCCCAGGTGTGCAGCACACAGGGGGCCTTACGTGTCCCAAGTGCACGGCCCTAAGGGTGTGATGGCTGAGGATTTTGTGGAAGGACTCAGCCAGGCTCCAGTCAGGTACTGTGGGGATGTCCTGGGGGTCACGGCGGGTGGGTCACCCCACCTGCTCACCACGGTACCTGCAGGGTTGGGCTGTGCCCTGCCAGGGCGGTGAGGCTGAGATGGGACAAGAACAGGTCTGAGGGAGGGTGCAGACAGCTCTGAGCACGGCATGGAGCAGGAGGACTCAGCCTCCAGCCCCTGAGGAGGGGAGGATGGGCAGAATCAGCCCCTCGGGTAATACCTGCAACCTCTTTCAGATCCTGAGAGCCGGGTCTGCCTCAGGAGGGCAGGGAAGCAGGAGGAAGACAGCTACATTAATGCCAACTACATCACGGTGAGTGTCCCCCCAGGGCTCACAGGGCGTCAGGCTGCAGGTGCCACACTGGTCACACACTGGTCACACACTGGTCACACTTGCCGGGCACTGTCACCTGCTGGCCCATGGCTGCCCCAGGGCAGCAGACTTAACTTGCCATCCCTTTTGGAGCTGGAGAGATGTGGCTCTATCCACACAGGGCAGACACACTGTTCCTTTTGGAGGGAGAGTCTCAGGAGGGAGCTGCTCTGGCTGCTGAGCACACTGAGCACCCAGATGGGCTCCCTTGCAGGGGCTTCTCCTCCTCACACTCTGGCCCATTGTCTGGCAAAGCCATGGGGGGCAAGCTGTGTCAGCAGATTATGGCAGCTCAGAGATCCTCAAACCTCACACATTCTGGGATTTTCTACTACTCAGGGAGCTTGTTGCAATTTCCCAAGAGCAGAGCTAATGAAGATGGGGTGTGGCTTACTTTTGGCACCCGGTGGGGTCCCTTTCCAGAGAGTGAGAAATCCCGAGACGCTGGGGTGTTACTTAGGCAGTCTGATTTTGATATCCATCCCTGTGCAAACTCTTCCAGGCTGAAGTCTCTCCCAGAGTAGGATCTCATGTTAGCCAGGTGCCAGCTTTGCCTGCTGGGCAGGCTTCTTTCTCAGCAATTCATTTCACTTCAGCCCTCTTCCCTTGGGACTGGGCAGGGCACTGGGAAGCAGAGGTGAGGCTCTGCAGGAGTTTGATCACATCAGCCCCACCCGGGATCGATGCTCTTCCTGCTGATGGTATTCCATGAAATGTTTTTGGGCATGGGGATGGGGCGAAGGTGGAATTCCCAGGGTTGACACCTCCAGGCCTCCTGAATGGAAAATCACGTTTCCTAGGAAAAAGAAATAATCTTGAGGCATGAAAATAGGGCTCTACAAAATGTTCCTGGAAACATTCTTGTCCCTTAGCTGGGCCAGTGCAACTTCTTGTGAGACCAAACCATTAACAGGATTGCTGGGAAGGCGTGGATTTTTGATACTTTTGGGAATTTTATAGTGGGAGAGGAAGTGACTGGAGACAGAGGATGCTTGGAGCTGTGAAACAGGGATTCATGCTCATCCTTGTGGAAATGCCCACAGTGAGGAGTGCAGCTCCCTGCATGAGCTTTGCCTCACCAAGGCACCCATCACGCTGGCTATTGTCACCCTGAGAGCCTGGGGATGCCTGCAGGAACTGGGGTGTACAGAGCCAACAGGGACTTGCTCCTGCGTGATGGGACCAGCGGGGTGGGGAGGATGCCTGGTAGCTCCTCAGCAGATCTCTAAAAGCATTTTAAGGACAGGTTTAGTGGGAAACAGCGCGTGTGGCTCAGCCTCTAAACTGCAGAGGCAGAAAGGCATGGTGAGGGCTGGAGAGAGCTGAGACAGGCCCTGCTCCCCTCGAGAGCCCCCAGCTGCCCTGACGGGCTCTGTGCTCGGCAGGGCTACGCGGGGCGGCCCCGGGAGTACATTGCCACGCAGGGACCCATGCTGAACACCGTGAGCGACTTCTGGCAGATGGTGTGGCAGGAGCAGGCGCCTCTCATCGTCATGATCACCGAGCTCCAGGAGCGCAAGGAGGTACCGCTGACCCTCCCCAGCCCCAGGCACCGCCCAGCCAGGGCTACTGAGGACAGCAGAGGGTTGTGCGAGGCCAGGTGTGGGGTCAGTGCCCCCAGTCGGTGTGCTTTCGTCTCAGAGGATTCCCTGATGGATCACAAGTGGAGGAGGGGAGCCCCAGGGCTGCAGCCTTGACCCTATCTGGCAAAGCTTTTCCTCCTCACTTGGCTTTGTGGTCTGGGCGTGATTTACCAGATGGATAATAGGATAATGAGTTTAGGGCAAGCCCCAAGGGTGGGGCAGAAGCAGTGGGCAGCAGTGGCCCCCCCACAGCTCTTGCCTGGGCTGGGGGCTCTCAGCCAGGGGATCCAGCTGGGATGGAGCCAACAGCACCTGCCTGGGGGCACTGAGAACTGGAAACTCTCTTTCCTGGCCATGTCCTTGCTCCCTTCTCTCCCAGCTGACAGCTTCCCTGTGCCCTGGGTCCTGCTGTGTCTGGAAGCTTCCAGGGCTGAGGAGGGATATGCACCCCTGGGGCCTGGAAGCCAGGGCAGGGTATGGGAGAGGGTGCAGGGCAGCAGATGCAGGGATGGGGATCTGTCCCTTCCTTGCTTTCCCTCTGTGTCACTCTACACCCACCTTCCCCGCTCCCCTACCACCCCAAGGGGATGTCCCCTCCCAAGGGCACTGACCCAAGCACAGTTCAGACACCCAGGAGGTGCCTTGAGCACCTCCACAGCCACAAACCTGCCTTGTTCTCCAGAAATGTGTCCACTACTGGCCCGAGAAGGAGGGCACCTATGGCCCCTTCACCATCTGCGTGCAGGGGGTGAGCGAGGACGTGGAGTACGTGGTCCGGGATCTCTCCATCCAGGTGGGTCTGAGCCTCATCCCGAGGTCAGAGGGGGAGCACCTTGGGGCCCAGCAGTGCCCCTGACAGCCCTGGGATCTCCAGTGAGATGGCAATGCTGTGTGACAGGAAAGAGGAGGGTTCATGATTCTTAGGAAGGGAGGGGTCTGCAGAGCCTCTCCTGCCTGGGGAGGGTGGGAGGGAGCAGGACCCAGGCCTGGAGTGCAGAGGAGAAGGGGTCAGCTGGGCAGAGCAGCACTACCAGCCCAGAGTTTTTGCACTGAGTTGTTGGGCTCTGCCCCATGGGCTCTCTGCAGTCACCCTGTGCTGACACCAGCCTAAAGGACCTTGCTTGCTTTGCCTGGACCCTGGTGACAGTACTGGAGCACTCTGCATCTGTCCTCATCTGGGATGGGACACATCCATTGCCTCTGGCCCAGGGGTCTCTCCCTCCTGTCTGGCAGAGGCTCAGGGAGGGATTTGGGAGGAGAGCAGCTGGGATGGGTACAGGCTGCTTGGCCTCTGCCTGAGCTGGACTCCACGTTTCATTTGGCCTGTGCTCTCACAGCCCGATTTCTCTTTGTTCTGTGCTGGAAAAGCTGGAAGGGGAGCGGCGCAAGGTCAAACACATCCTCTTCCCTTCCTGGCCGGACCAGCAAACACCCGAGTCAGCCAAGCCCCTGCTGCACTTGGTGTCCAAGGTGGAGGAGACTCTGCAGACTGCAGCCAGCCCGGGGCCCATCGTGGTGCACTGCAGGTGAGAGCTTGCACCTCAGGGTCAGTCTGCAAGTGCCTGAGGGGAAAATCCCACATGTGAGTCCTCATGCACGGGTCCCACTGTGGTGCAGGAATCCCAGGGCACAGCAGAGTTGTCAGTCAGCAGCTCCAGCCCTGGCAGCAGGATGGTGGCCTTAGCCTGGCACATCCTGCACCTGGCTCCACAGGCAGCAGGGTGGGAGCAGGAAAGGTCTGGGGTCATTTGGGACGCAGCCAGCAGCCCCATCCTACAGCCACAGCTCTGGCTCTGGAAGATCCTGCTTGAGCAGGGAGATGGAACCAGATGACCCCACTGACCCATCCTGTAATTCCATGATTCCTGCTCCCTGTGCCACCAAGCATGGCCCGTGGCTTGCATGGGGAGCCGTGTTTCAGGACAGCCCTCCTACAGGAGGTGGCCTCTGCCTATTTTCTCTCCTTGCTAAGTGAATCTGGGGACAGTGGAGCAGGTTGTCGCTGTGGCACACACTCAGCATGCACTGCTGCAGGCCGAGAGCAAACCACTGGTGCTGGGGTTAGAGCCCAGCTGGAAGGGGAAGGGGCTGCAGAGGCCCCTGCACTGCACAAGGATGGGGCACAGACTGGGTTTGTGCTTCCAGAGCAGCCTCAGCCAGGCTGTGCAGCACAGCACAGTGACCCCAGCCCATGGCTTTTGGTGCCTGGCTAAGAAGCTTGGTCTGGCAGCTGGGGCCAGGACCCCAGCATCCCTCCGGGAAGAAATCACAGCAGCAGACCAATCCAGGAGTGCGTCCAGCTCAGCAGGATGCAGGGCCAGGCAGTGGGTGGTGTGGGTGCTCAGCACAGCTGTGTCTGTCCTGCAGCGCAGGCATTGGCCGCACCGGCTGCTTCATTGCCACCAGGATTGGGTGCCAGCAGCTGAGGGACAAGGGGGAGGTGGACATCCTCGGGATCGTGTGCCGTCTGCGCATAGACAGGTACCGGGTGCTTGGGGCAGGGGGCTCCTTGGAGGATCCTGCTGGGTGCCAAGCCTGGGAGGAGGGATGTGGGAGGGATGTGGCAGAGACACGGGGATGGGGATGGGCATCCCGAGGGGGCGTGGGGGCTGTTTCTGATGGAGACCAGAAGGGTTGCTGGAGGATGCAGATGTGTGGATAGCAAACAATTCCCAGTGCCGGGCTGGTTCTGCTGTCAGAGCTGTTGTAGCTCTGACCTGAGGACATGAGGGAGAGGAGAGGGGCTGTGACCCTGGTAGCCACCCGCTCCTCCCCTCCAGCTCAGCCACTAAATCCAGGAACACTCCATCCGGCCACTTTTCAAGAAGTACAGGTGAAAATTCATGCCAAATCAGTTGCTAATCTCATTTTGAACAGCCCAGCAACGCTTCTGAACCCCTGTGCTCTTTGGGCTGCTCTGGTGCCTGTTTCAGAGGCATCTTGACATGGCTGGTGAGGTGGGAATATTTGTGCCCTGGGAGCAGAGAGCTGGGAACAGGGCTCTGTGTTTGGCGAAGTGTCAGTGGCCCTGCATTTCCCTTGCAGAGGTGGGATGATCCAGACGAGTGAGCAGTACCAGTTCCTCCATCACACACTGGCTCTCTACGCTTCCCAGCTGCCAGAGGGGGGAGGCCACTAGTGCAGGGCTCCCACCGGGCTGCTGGCTCCCTGTTCTGACCTCTCCTGCACCAGCCTCGGCGACACCTTCACCAAAACCTCTCCTGATGCTGCCAGGACACAGAGCAGCAGCAAGAACATCCCTCGGGGTGAGCGCAGCTGAGCGAACCCACGGGGCTGTGGCTTTGGACCCTGGGGATGAGCAAGGTGTGGTGGTGCAGCAGGTGCTCGAGGTGGCCATTGCTGCTGGCTCGAGGCAGATTTCACCCAGAGAAAGAAGCTTTGGCTTTTGAGAGGTGCAAGATCCTGACCCAGAAGAAGCTGTGCGGAGGAACTGCAGCTTGGCCTTTTAGCTGCACACAAATGTTCACCCCGGTGGACCAGCGCTGGTAGAACCACCCTGAAATAAACGGAGCCTCTGTCCTGGCTGTGCATCCTTTGTGGGCAGGGCTGGGCTTGCTCCAGACGTGCACCATGAAGCTCTTCTTGCTAAAGACACACCTCGATGGCTTGGTGCAGTCGGCTCACAGTGTTCCGTAGCTTGCTTTCCTCTCCACCTTCTGCCAACACTTTCTCAACAGCCTTAAAGCAGAATCATAGTGTTATTGAGGTCGGAAAAGAGCTCCAAGATCATCAAGTCCAACATCTGATTGAATCCCACTGTGCCATGAATTGCCATGCAGAGTTATTTCTTGAACACCTCCAGGGATGGTGACGCCACCACCTCCCCAGGCAGCCTCTGTCAGTGCCTGACCACCCTTTCAGGGAAGAAATCTTCCCTGCTATCCAACCCAAACCTCCCCTCTCCCTGCCAGGGGAGATTCCCAAACACAATTTGCAAGTGACATGTTCCCAATTGCCTTCTGTTACATGAGGGTGGGGATTTTGAATTCTTGGGGGTTTTTTTTCTGAAATCAGAACAAAATAATATTTGAGTTTTATGAGGTTGCCTTTTAAACTGATAAATCCAAAACAAGATGGAAAAGCATTTTGGCATAAAGCATGGAGATGGAAATACTCTGTGAAGTATTTTGAAGCTGTTCAAAGCTGCCCTTGGCCGATGGGCATTGCACACTCGCTTGGGCAGTGAGGACTGGGAAGGAGATGGGATCTGCCCAGTCTGTGCCCACCCACGTCCCACACCCTGACATGAGCCAGTGTGAGATCCAGGGAAAAAAGAGTCAATCTTCCTGCTGAGTGAGTCTGAGCTTGCCTGAGCTCCCTGAGCTTCCCCAGCCCAGGGCTGTGCACATAACCCACCCCTTCACCACTCCATGCGTCCCCAAAATGCAGCTGAATCGCTGCCCAATGGTCTTCCCTGTCCACTTCCCTCCCTTGACACCAGGAACAAATCCGCTTCCTGGCCAGCAGCAGGAAAAAGAAACAGATCTCAATAACATCCTTTCACCTACTGCATTTGGATGATCCTGGCAGAGAAATCCCCCATTCCTAGTGCCAGCTCAGCCCTTCCTCATGCCCAGCCTGCCCAGCCAGGTGCTTTGGGGGAGAGCTGTGTTCTCTGTGAGACTCCTGCGTGATGCTCGGGCTCTTGGAGAGGCTGTGGAGCTTCTGCAAGCTCCCTGAAGGTCAATGCATGGCTCAGGACTCTGCCTTCTCAGGAAATTTGGTGTAACACCATGGCCTTTAATGCTGTCTCTGGACTCACTGATAGAGGTTTGAGTTGTGGGACAGTCTTTATCCAGCATCCCCCTCCTCAAGTCTTTCCTCCCCTGCTGCCATCAGGCAGGAGAACTCGAAGACTTGCAAACTGCACCTGGAGAGTTTTCCTGCACTCCCTGGACAGCAGGACACACACCATTTTCCTCATGCTTTCAGTTTCCTGTCCAGAGGAGAGCTCTTGGGGCAGGCTCAGGCCCAGAGCTGCACGAGGCTCTCCCGAGGCACGCAGGAGCTGCGCCAGGATCGTGGCTGGGCCAGGGGTGTTGTCACCCCCTGCCAGATTCCCCATCAGGTGCTGGGAGTTTTCCCAGCTCAGCTGTTTGATGCAGATTATGTGAGTTAAGCAGGTTTCCTGCCTTTTGATCTCAGTTTCTGCTGGCTCCATCTGTTCCACACTTACCTGGCCACTGTGTGAGTTCTCCCCATGCTCTGTGCACTGACTGCCTGAGCAGTGCTGGGGGCTGTGTTATTGCAAAACACCACCCTGGGCTCACCCCACGCCAGGGGTGCAGCAGGGATTGATCTGCTCTGGCTGGGTAAGGATACACCTGTGCCCTGAGAAACTGCTTCACACAGGGTGTCCAGCAGACAAAGGAAAGGAATCTCTCCAAAACCTCCTGCTTCCCCATGCCCTGGGCTAGGATGAAGCTCCTGAGCTCAGCCAGGGGTTTCAGCACAGCCAAGATTGCTCCTGTTCCTCACTCCCCCACCTAAAACCCAGGTCTGGACCCAGCTGTCCTTATCCTTCTCGTGGTGTTCCTGTGCTGTGGGGGAGGTACAGCCCAGCCAGGCCGGCAGAGCACACTGGCACTGCGGGCCCTGGGTTGCAGCATCCTGAGAACCACGTCCCCAGGAGGCCACGTCCTGCCCAGGGCTCAGGATAATCCTTCTCCATAGAATCACAGAACAGTTTGGGCTGGAAGGCCACCTAGTCCCAACCCCTTCCACTGTCCCAGGTTGCTCCAATGCCTGTCCAACCTGGCCTTGGGCACTTGCAGGGATCCAGGGGCAGCCACAGCTTCTCTGGGCACCCTGTGCCAGGGCCTCCCCACTCTCTTGTAAAACCTTTCTTATATCTAAGAAAATGCATTAGGTATAAAGATACAAGATCATGTCCTATCCACATGCCTGTAATTTGGCCTGGGGTTTTCCAGGCTGGTAGTCCATTCCCTCCTCTTGCAACGACTCACTGGGATGGGAGGAAAAACCACAGTGTCCCCGTGGCACACATCACTGCTGTGGCACACACCAGCATGGGTGGTAGAAAGGAGACCCAGAAAGCTCCAAATTCACTTGCAGCTGATGGAAAGCTTCAGTGCCATCGAGCACAGCACTGCTTCAGCAGGTCCTTGGGAAGGCAGAGCACATGCCCAAATCCAATTCTGGGTATTTAATAACAGCTTTACTCTCAGGTGAGTGATGGTAACCACAGGCTCCAACAGCACCTGTGGACTCCAAATAATCAGTGACCAAGCCGTCACCTGGAAAGGAGACGTTTCAGGGCATGCTTTGACATCTCCAGGCAGCACTGGGGTCCCAGGATCTCAAGAAGGCCCCATGAGAGCACCTGCAGCAAGTGGAACCCCACGGAGGACGAGGCCCAGCCAGCAGCACCCACCCAGCACCAGAGGGAGTTCCTGGGAGCACCAGGAACACTGTGGGACATGGGAGTGACACCTCTTTGTGCCGGTCCTTGGTGACCCAGGGGTTAAACTGTGAGCCAGGGGAGCATGAGGACAAACCACCCCTTACCCACGTGGGCTGGGGCAGCCCTGACCTCTCAGTTTCCTTAAGGAACCACATCAAAACCTCCGGGGAATATCAAATATGCTCCTGTCTGGAGAGGCCCTGGGGTGGTGCCAGCTCTTGCACAAGACTCTGCCCAGTCCCAAACTCTTGGCATGGACACCACGGGGTGACACATTGAGGGGACAGCACTGCAAGGGTGCAGTCACGGGGACCAGACCTGGTGTGTGCATCCCTGCATGTCCCACCACGGACCCTCTGCAGGGAGGAGAGCTTGGGACCCTGCTTCAAACCAGCAGGAAACAGCCAGAGGTCCCCAAACCTGTCAGGGCTGGCTCCCCTGGATGGGAGTAAAGGAAATTGGGTGGGTGGAGTGGGGATGGTGCATGAAAATGATCTTTTCTGCTCACTTGTTCATGTCTCTCCCCAACCGAGCTGTTGTCCCTGCAGTGATGGGTGAGTTTGGTTTGAGCACTGCATGGGCAGTTTCTGTGGCAGGGACTGCAGGAACATCCCTACGACCCCAGGGCAATCTCTAACAGCTTCAGCGGTATGGGAATGCTGGGGGGGAAGCCCCAAACTGGTGTAGGGACATTTTTTGGGCTGAAATGTTAAACAAAAATCTGTTTTCCCCCTGTATTTGAATGCTCGAATGCTGGGTACAGTTTTGGGCCCCTCATGAAAAGTCCCTCAGGTGCTGGAGCACACCCAGAGAAGGGCAGCATAGCTGGGGAAGGGTCTGGAGCACAGGTCTGATGAGGAGGAGCTGAGGGAGCTGGGGAAGGGGTTGGAGCACCAGGAGCAGCTGAGGGAGCTGGGAAAGGGGCTCAGCCTGGAGAAAAGGAGGCTCAGGGGGGCCCTTCTGGCTCTGCACAACTCCCTGACAGGAGGGGGCAGCCGGGGGGGTCGGGCTCTGCTCCCAGGGAACAGGGACAGGACAAGAGGAAACGGCCTCAAGTTGTACCAGGGGCAGTTTAGATTGGATATGAGGAAAGATTTCTTCACCAAAAGGGTGGCCAGGCCTGGCACAGCTGCCCAGGGCAGGGGTGGAGTCACCATCCCTGCAGGACTGTGACTTGTGGACATGGTTCAGTGGTGACCATGGCAGTAGTGGAATAACAGTTGGACTCAATGATATTAGAGGTCTTTTCCAACCTGAACAATTCTCTGATTCTATGAAAAAAAATATCTTCAAGCAGAAATTGCATGGAAGGTTTGGGGGATGACGAATTTTTCACTGGTGTGAGTTATGGTGGGGTAATTACAGAAAACAATGATACTTCTGCTTCCTCAGGCCTCCCTTCGAGAGCACAGGGATCCTGAGCAGGCTGCAGCAAAATGCTTTCTGTCCCTGAAAACAAAAGCAGCTTCCCAGTGACTTATAGCACACGATGGAAACTTTCCCACCATTAATTGTCAGGGGCTGAGATGCCCCCTGCGAGGTGAATCCAACCCCAGCCCAGTTCCCCTGTTTTCTGTGCACACACATTTGTCTCAGGCAGCCCCAGCAGTGGATTCAGCATCTTTGTCTCTCATGAGAGCACGAGCAACCTCTACACGTGGATTCTCCCCAGCAGCTGCTGGCATGAAGGACTTGGTGTGAGGCATTTGCAAATGGCCTGATGTGTCAGTCCTCACTTTAGGACTGGCTCAAATCCCACGTGGATGGAACCGAGCCCTGTTGGCATGGCACAGCCAGGCAGCCCTGCCCCGAGGCGTGGGAGAGCAGAGCAGAGCAAAGGCACAGCCAGCACAGGCACCTGGAGCAGCTCTGCACCCCCCAGCCAAGCAGAGCTGAGCAGGGGGAAAGCAAGGGGCTTTTGGGGCTGCAGAGCCCAGCCTGATGGCTAAAGGCTGCTGTGGCAGCAGGCTGGGGAAAGGTCTCACAGGAACGTCCCTCGAGGAAGCTGTGCCTTCGGGTTGTGTCTCATTCTGCAGGTGGGAATCGTCGGCTTCTGTGGCATCCTGGGGCTCCTGGCACCCACTACAGCCCACACGGCCCACGCTGCCACTGGCACGCAGCACTCCTGCACACCCCGACACCCCCTGCACCCCCAGTTCTCCCGCACTGATCACCCCCTGCACCCCCAGTTCTCCCGCACTGATCACACCCTGCACACCCAGCACCCCCNCCTGCACCCCCAGCACCCCAGCACCTCTGCACCCCCAGCAGCACTGCACCCCCGAGCCCTGCGTGTCCCCCAGCCAGCACTGCCCACACCGCCTGCACCCTTCCAACACCTGCACCCCCAGAAACCCTGCAGCCTGCACCCCAACCACCCCTGCCCCCTGCACCCAAACCACCACGCAGGCATCACCTGGGGAAAATGAGGCCTGAGGCCAAGCACCAGGTCAAAGCAGAGCCTCCAAAGCCACAAAACCAGTGACTGGCCCATGACTGAAGAAAACAGCAAGTGGGTGAGGGAGGTCCTCTCTGTGCCCACTGAGGTCCCACCACACCAGGGTGCCCCTCCCTCAGGGCTGGACCTCCAGGTCCCCCCAGCTCAGCCGCTGGTGCTCCCCAAGTCTCAGGAGTCAGGGTCCCTGCTGGGGCCTCGCCACCACTGGTGTCACCTTGCCACACCACCGTTGGGATCGCCTGCCACCAGCCCCGAGCAAGGGGCACCCATGGCCAGGGCAGGCTGCTGCCTTGGTCCCTGGCCAGGTGCTGTTTTTCTGCCGTGGCTGTACCCTGGCAGGTGATGACAGAGCAGTACAGGTAACACCAGGGGCATGGCAGCGTGGGCTGCAGTGGGCAGGAGGGCAGAGGAGCAGCCCCACGGGCTGGCTCGGTCCTGCTGTGCGTGCCAGCGGTGCCAGTGGCACTCCCGGGTGTGCGGGAGGGCTGGGGAGGTGCAGGACTGGGGTGTGCCCAGCGGCACGGCTGGAGGGGCTGCTGCCAGCCGTGGCAGGGCACAAGGTGCAGGGTATGTACCGCCAGTGTTGGGTGCAGGTGACCAGCGCGGGGGTCACTGGGGCACAGGGGGTGATGGGCGCAGGGGTCAGGGAGCTGCAGGGGTGGTGCTGGGGGTGCGGGGGGCAGTGGGCACCAGG
>VZTJ01000752.1:388814-411089 GCA_013397795.1 Orthonyx spaldingii
ATTGAATCCCCATTACACCCCCATTGCATCCCCATTGCACCCCTATTGCACCCCCACTGCACCCCCACTGCACCCCCATTGCACCCCCACTGCACCCCTCCGCCTTTCACCCTCCCACTGCACCCCCCTTGCATGCCCCCATTGCACCCCCTGACTTCTCGGAATGTCTCCGCCCTATTGCACCCCAGCCTGAAGATGCCTTTGGGGAGGGGGTTTGGGGCGGGGCGGGGTGCGGGCTGGGGGCGCAGGGTGCGGCAGTGGGGTGCGGTATGGGGTGCCATGCGGGGTGCAATGCGGGGTGCGGTGTGGGGTGCGATGTGGGGTACGGTGTGGGGTGCGATGTGGGATGCGGTGCGGGGTGCAGCAGTGGTGTGCGATGTGGGGTGCAGGGTGCAGGCCCGGCACGGCCCAGGCGAACCGCAGCGTTCGCTCCCCGCATCCCCGGAGCCGAGCGCGGGGCTCGGGGCCGCGGCCGGAGCAGGCCCCGGGGAAGGGTCCTGGCACCCCTTTGCTCGTCCCGTTCGGGGCCAGCAGCCGGTGCCGGACGCGGGGCGGGCGCTGCCCCCGGCGGGACCGGGGCGCCTCGGCGCTGGGAGCCGGGCAGCTCCTGCTGCTCCCGTGCCCGTACCGGTACCAGCAGCGCTTTGTCATCGTCCCTGCCGCCGCCGGGACCGCAGCTGGGGCCTCCTGCCGACCCTGCCGGGCTCGGTGCCACCGGGGTGCCTTGCTTGGGTGTAGGAGGTGTTTGCCTGGCGACCTTCCTCGGGAAGCATCCTCCAGCAGCAGCGTCCTGTGGGTGCCGGCTGCTCTCGCAGCAGCAGCAGCAGCACACGCTCGGCACCCCAGCGGGGCAGCGACAGCCACCTCAGGCCCCTCCAGCCCTGGCCTCTCCCTGCCTCGTCCGCGGGGTCCCTGGATCCAGCAGTGGATCAGGAGCTGGCTGTCCTGGATCCCAAAACCCAGGGCGCGGCTTCACCCATGGGGATGTTCGGCGGAGTCTCCCCTCTTGCTTTTTGGGTTGTTCTCGCCCTCTCAGGGATGGTGTGAGGTGGGGGGATGCTGAAGGGGCGGGTTTGGGCTGTTGCTCGCGGGGGTTTCATGGAGGGAGGTGGATGCAGATGCTCCAGCTGCCCTGGTACCCCACTGCCCCCTGGTCCCTGCACATTGCTCTGAAGTCGGTGCTCGTCAAAGCAGAGCGAGTTGGTGCTGCTTGCTCGGGGTGCTGGAAGCTGCTGGGCTGTCAGAGGGGATTTTCAGCTCATATGGAGGCTTCGTTGCACTGGAGCCATGCTCTTTTGGAGCTGCTGAGGGACGAAAACGTCCTTCCTGAGGTGTCTGAGGGCAGAGAGAGGACACCCTAAAATGCTTTTCATCCTGGAGATGATGGCACTCCTGCTCTCAAGCTGTTTTGCTGGAAGTCACTGCTCAGTGCTCCAGCCTCCTGCTGCTTCCCCCCATAAACCAACACCAGCCTCTGGGGACAGGGAGGGTTTTGGCCCTGGGGCAGTGACCCTGAGCACCAACCCTATTTTCAGTGGACCTCTCCCTGCCATTTGTGTGTTTAATAGTCGGTTTTTGCAATCCCATGCCAGGGTGGGATGCAGCAGGGCCACGTGTGGGCTGCTCCTGCTCTGGATCCGCTGTATGCTGCTGCCTGTTAACAGCACCCAGGCTGCCTTAAAAACGGCAAAGTAATTTAGTGTTGGTTTTAATCACCCAGATAAGCTGTGAAGGGTGGTGGAGCTTTATCCCAGACCTGCTGCGCTGTTCTGCCTGCACAGGGCTGGAAATCCCAGGGGTTGGTGTTGCTCGGCTCCCTGTTCCCCACATGCCTCCTCCTCCTCTCCCAGCCACATCTGGAGCGGACAGGGCTCAGTGTGGGCTTTGTGGGGTTTGCTCCTGTGAGTAAATACTTTGTACCTAGCAGTTTTACTGTGGGCAAGACCCCTGCACCAGGGCTCTCTCCACTTAGCCAGGATTGCTGGTGTAGGAGAAGGGACTTTGAGGAAGTACTGCAGCTCTGGAGGCCGCTGAAGTTGGCACCTGAAGTTGTCAGGTCTGTGTGCGGTGTTTGAGACCCTCACAGGGCAGTCGGGCTCAGGGTGCTGAGTTCAGCCTCTCAAGTTATTTGGAAAGTTCCAAGTTTTGTGGCAGATGCACACAAAAACGGGCTCCAACTTTTGAGAACACACCCCGGAAAGAAGGACTTGTTGGGCACAGTGAAATAGAAGTGTGACACAGAAAATGCCAACTCAACAGGAACTGCCTGAGAAGATTTGGAGCCGCCTGGCTTTAGGGTGTTGCAATGGGGTTGTTGGAAGGGGAAATAGCTCTGATTTGGGCTTTGCAGGGGGAAAAAGCTGAACTGAAGAAGTATGGGATTTTGGCGTTGTTGGAGAGATCTCACAAGAAGCCTTTCTGGGACTGGAGCTGCTCTGGGGGGGTTGGCACCGTCCTTTTCTTCCAGGATTTGTAGCTGCACCTGACTGGAAAGTGGACTCGGGTTCCCTGGAAGGTGGGTGGTTCCCTCCACAGCCAGGCTGTGGTTGTGCCAGGCAAGGGCTTTGCTGAAGGCAGCTGTGATCAGGGTGACTCCTCCTGGCTCACCTGCCTAGGGACTTTGATTTTCCAGGACTTATTTTTTCTTTTCCTGGCTGTTGGAAACTGAGGCTTGAAGTCTTGCGCGCAAGGAGGAGTGAAAACTGCAAATACACCTGGTCTTGATTTAACTCGAAGCCAGTGGGCTTTTAGCTGCGTTTTCCCCAGTCTGGGGGTGACAAGGGTGACTTGAGGGCATTGAGAGCTCCTCAGCAGGTGCTGGGGCCCAAAACCTGTCAGTGCAGGCCATGGTTAGAACAAGAGAGTCTTGCTGCTTTTTAACATCACACGCATTCTACCTGTGCTAGAGCCTTCCAGGAGAGAGAAGCCACCAGTGCTAGGGTGTTGGACGTGTGGTGGGAGCTCTGGGGCTCCATCCTGTGCTTCAGCCCTGCTTGGACAGTGATTCAGACCAGGGCTGCAAGAAGAAGCGTAGAGCTCCTGGGGCGAGTTCAGTGGAGGCTGTGAAGATGCTGAGAGGACTGGAGCATCTCTCTTACGAGGACAAGCTGAGGGAGCTGGGGCTGTTCAGCTGAAAAGAGAGGGCTGAGAGGGGCCCTCATCAATGCCTGTCAGTGCCTGCAGGGAGGGCTCAGAGGATGCACCAGGCTCTGCTCCGTGGGGCCCAGCAATGGCACAAGAGGCAATGGGCAGAAACTGATGCCCAGGAAGTTCCACCTGGACATGAGAAAGAACTTCCCTCCTGTGCAGTGACTGTGCACTGAACAGGCTGCCCAGAGAGGGTGTGGAGTCCCTGTCACTGGAGATATTCCAGAACAGACTGGGAATAATGCTGTGCCATGTGCTCTGGGATGATCCTGGTTGAGCAGGGAGGTTGGATCAGATGACCCACTGTGGTCCTTCCAACCTGACCCATCCTGTGAAACCACATCAGCCTGGCATTTGGCCCCAGGTAGGAAGGTGGGTGGTGTGGCAGGGAGTCAGCTCTGCTGGCATGGCCTGACCGTGGCTCAGGGGCTGCAGAGCTCAGTGCCTGCTCCCACCCATCCTCAGAGAGATGCCGGCCCCTTCACTGGCCAGTTGACCCATCTTGGCAGGATGCGCTCCAGTGCCTGAGCCTGGGCGGGAAGGTGCAGCTCCAGGTCTGCAAGGTCCCCAGGGTTTGCTGGGGAGGTGGAGGAGAGAGGCAGAAGCAGGGAGATGTTGTTCTGATGCGTTTGCGTGGGTCTGTCTTGACACCCACCTCGCCCAGTAACTCCAGATGTGCCCCTTGCGTGGGGTCTGGCAGGGCCAGGGTGGGTGGGAGGTGGCTGTGGGTTCTCGTGCTGCCTCATGGTTGTTCTGCCTCCAGATGCAGCACCTGGGCTGTCCACAGGTGTGTCTTTGCACCTCAGCTTCATAATGCAGAGGGCAGTGGGTTTTCTGGGGGGTTTTTCCCTATTTCTGGAAGAGGAGGAGAATCTGGCTGGGGCATGGCCTTGTCTTGCTGCTGCAAGCTCTGTCAACATGAGCCAAGAAAAGTGGACAGTGTGGCTTTCCTGAGACAGGATCATGGAAACATTTGGGTTGGAAGGGACCTTTAAAGATCACCTTGTCCAACACCCCTGCCCTTGGCAGGCACATACAGGGACACCGTCCACTACACTCGTTTGCTCCAAGCCCCATCCAACCTGACCCTGAACATTTCCAGGGATGGGGCAGAAACAGCTTCTCTTGGCAAACTGTGCCAGGGCCTCACCTCTCACATCATAAAAAATTTCTCTCTGATATGTTTTTATATAAGTTTCCCTCCATGGTGGAGCTTGGACAGGGTTTGGCAGGGACTCAAGTGCCACATGGCAGGAGTGCCAGGCTGGGCAGTTTTGGGGATGGTGCAGGCAGTGGTGGGAGACACCTAACCCAAGGTGCTTCGGGCTCCTGCCTCTGTCCCACAGAGCAGAGCTCTGGTGGAGACACAAGTGCACAGGCCCAGGGGCCAGGCTTCCAGCACTGCCATCTCTGCTCTCAGGGGAGCAGGGCTGCAGAACAGCCAGCAGGGATTTATCTAGAGCAGGTCACATCAGTCCTGTGCTGGGACAGGGTGACAGCCACCTGGCCACGGTGAGGAGCAGGGCCTGGCCACCTCAGCCCTGCTTGCTGCTCACCAGAACTGGTGGAGGCTGAGGTGGCTTCTTTGCATGTGCCAGCGAGCCAAGGTCCTGGGCACTGTCTGAGCAAGGGAGGGTGGCTGAAGTGGCAGGTGATGTGGTGTCCATGTGTATGTGTCAGGATGGGGCTCAGCAGGAGCTGGGGGCACCATGTGCCCTGGCAAAAGCTGAATTCTGGCCAGCTCTCCCAGTAGCCAACTGGAAAGTATTTGGGCTGGGCAGAAAAGTCACTTCTCTTCCAGGCAGGGCACCAAGACAGAGTGGTTTGGGTAGAGCAGTGGGTGACACTGGCAAAACCAGCAACAAACTGGAGTCTGTAAAGACCTAATCTGCCATTTGTAGCCACAAAATCCATCCTGCCTGCAACGGTTTTTGTGCTTCCCAGTGGAATCCCATTCTTAAGCAATTGGTGTGGATTGGCATCATCTTTAGGGTCAGTATGGATGCTGTGTCCATTACAGAACCAGAATTTGGGGGGAAAATGTGTCCAATGAAGAATTTGCATGTCTCCATCTGGGTGCTCTCTGCTTTCCTGGCAGTGGAGCTGTGAATGGCTGGACCCTGCAGGGAGCTGAAAATGTGGTGAAGGCACCAGCATCAGGGGTGGTTGGAGAGGGAAGAGGGAACCAAACTGTGTTTCCACCACTGAGAGCTGCTTTCAGAGAGCAGCTGATGCAGGAGGAGCTGATGGAGGAGAAGCAAGATGCTTCTGTGGTGCTGGGACAGCAGGGACCACGTGTGAGCCATCCTAGACCACAGCATGTTGCATTCCCAGCTCAGCCTGTTCTGGACAGCTCAAGTGGTTTTGTTTCGGCCCCTTGGCTGTGGGCAGCCTGAGGCAGAGGGGTTTGGGGCAGGGAGCAAGGCTGTGGTCACTCACACAGACATGGAGGAAAGAAGAGGTGAATCCTGGCTCCTGCAGCCCACCCCTTCCTGGAAGAAGCTTCTATCGTACTGGAACCATATCTTGTGTGGCTTTTGCACAGCCAGCAGATCCCATGGTGTGGCCTGGGATCCCTGAGCGAGG
Organism: Orthonyx spaldingii; assembly: GCA_013397795.1. Classification (NCBI taxonomy): domain Eukaryota; kingdom Metazoa; phylum Chordata; class Aves; order Passeriformes; family Orthonychidae; genus Orthonyx; species Orthonyx spaldingii. The sequence goes on from VZTJ01000752.1 coordinate 394,548, forward strand.
TGCTTGCAGCTTCCAAGAGCTCATCAGCAATTGCTCTCCATGCCCACCCATCAAAGTCTGAGAATTTCTTAGTTTCATAAAGCTCAGTTGTGTGTTGAACCCCAATCCATAGGAGACATCCCCCGTGGATCCCTGCCTGCTTGCCCTCCTCTCCCCGTGCCCTTCCCCACAGTGTTTTCTGTGGCCTGAACACCCCTTGGCTGCTGGGTTTTGCTGCTGAGTGCAAAAGGGATATGAAAAAGGGAAGCAGAGTGTATTGCAGAGCGTTTGGAAGAGGTCAGGAAAACACTGGGGACTTGCTGATGTGGTGCATCTGGAGGAGCCACAGGCTCAACCAGGCACGAAAATCTGCTTATGAGAAAATAGCATAAACTGACTTCCTGTTTTGAGGTTTGTGTTAACTAAGAGAAAAGCCCTCAAGAAACTGAGGTTTTAAGGTGGTAAAGATCCTGCTAGGATGAGTTTGGCCATGGCTGGTGGTTCCTGCAGGTTTCTGGCACTGATGGCCAAAATCCCCACAGCTGCATTATCCTGGTTGTCAAGCAGTTTTCCCTACTGGCTCCTCAACATTCCTTCCATGGCCTCCCCCCAGGATGCATTTACAGGCAATGAGCCTGATTTGAGTCCCAGGGAAGCCGCTGGAGGCAGTGGGTGAGGGCTGTGCCAGCTCCTGTCTCCTGCCCCAGAGATGCCACATCCCTGCTGGCACTGCCTGTGACGTCCCTCTGTGCTGGGCCCTGGGCCCGTGCTGCAGTCTGGGATTTGAGCAGCAAGCTGGGAGGTGGGCTGGGCTGTAGCAGACCCTTCACGTGGTGCTGGGCATGTGGGCAGGTGAGGCAGCATCAGCAGAGGGATGGCTCCTGCTCACTGCTCCAAGCCCAGCCCGCTCCACAGCAGCTCTGGGATGCTGCAACCCCACACGGATCTCACACATCTGCATCTGATGCATAACCTCAACAGACACTGGGGCTGCACTGGGAGCAGCTCCTGGGGAGGGGGGCCCTTTGTGACCCCCCCCCAAGTCACCCAGCACAGGCAGGATGCAGGGCTGGGGGACCAGTGCAGACAGCACTTGCTTGAAAGCAGAAGTCAGTCTGGTTTGAGCTGGGCCATAAATGATCCAAAGCACAAAACATGCTGGTGTCCCCAGGACATGCAACTGGACAGGAGCTGGAGCAGGACGTGGCTCCCTGGGTGGGAAGCCCAACCTGAAACCCCGAGGGTCCTTGCAGGGCTGGGTCACTGCAGAGGACAAAGGTCTCAGCCTCCTCCCAGGAAGGGCTTGGGAATCCCATCCTGAAAGAGCTGGGATGGATGGACAAGCCCCCAGCCCACACAGCAGTGTGTCCAGGGCTGAGGTTGGCAGCTCGCTGCAGGGTTGGGGCACCCGGGGCAGCTGTGCCCATTGCAGCAGCCACAGTCATGGTTTAGGAATGGTATTCCCCAGTTTGATGCTGCCACCGGTGTTTGGTATTCACTGCTGCTTGCTTCCCCTTCCCCCTCCAATTGGAAGCACAGAAGGCAAAGATCTCGGGTTTAGATAAGAACAATTCAGTAGAAACAGCAACGAGATAAGAAAACAGTACAAGCAACACTACTAATAACAAAAGTGTACAAAGAGAGAGTGATTAACATGCAAAGTGCTCACCAAGCCCGGGACAATGAAACAATGGCTTCCCTCCACCCCTAGGCTTTCTCCCAACTGGAAAAGAACACTGTTCTTCTTGGAAGAGAGTCCCTTTTCCCTGTCCGTGGCAGTGATGTGAGGTGGTATTGAATAACACAGTGCCTTGGCCACACCCCATCCCTCTGGGCCAGGACACAAAGCATTCCTGTCGTCCTGGTGGCACCGTGTCTCCTGGGCCCTGTGCTCCTGCTGTGGACCTGCAGGAGGGCTGGCAGAGCCTTTGGGGTCATCCCAGGCTGTCAGCCTTGCTGCCCTGCCAGGGCAGGCTGGCCCCACTCCTCTGCCTCCTAACGCTGTTTCACCTTGTTCCTTGCAGTCAGGACAGTTCAATGAAGACATGATCCCCACAGTGGGCTTCAACATGAGGAAGATCACCAAAGGGAATGTTACCATAAAGGTAAGATGCAGTTGTTACTGCTGGTGAGGGCTCTTGGGATGGAAGGTGGAGGTAAGGGAGATTGGTGGCTCTTCTGCTGGAGGTGGAAGACTTCCAGGGGCCCCATCCACAGCTCATAGAACTGAAGTATAGCATCATTAAGGCTGGAAAATCCCTTTAAGATCGAGTCTAACTGTTCTTCCAGGAGCGCCACGTTTGCCACTAAACCATGTCTCCAAGTGCCACATCCACATGTTTTGTTAATGTTTCCAGGGATTGTGATTCCACCATCTGGAAGTGAAAGATTTGCCTTGTTAGGGTCCTGCAGATACCCACCGGAGGAGGTGGTGGTGGGAAGGGGTGTAGGAGATCCAGACTTGTGCAATAAGAGCCAGTCTGGGCTGCAAAGCTGGAGGTTTCCTTATATCTCTGGTTTGCTGGTAGGGATTTATGGATGTGGTCACCCTGCTGAGGGTGGCAGTGCTGGGAAAAACAGGTCATGGCTTCCAGTGGTGGTCTCTGCCTTGGGAGCAAAGGAACAGGAGGGTTCTACCTCTTCTGGATCTTTCAAGGGCCTAGGGCTGTACTGGGAAACAGCTGTTGGACAGGCTTGGAAAGCTGTCTGGGGGATCTCTGGCTGCTGCAGGAGCACCTTTGAGAGTGTGCCAAATGTTCTGAAATGGAAAATGCCTCAGGGAAATGCCATGAGGTGGGATGGGCATGAGGAGGAGCACCCAGCTTGTACCAGGGTGTCCCTCCATGCCAGCAGAGGCACACCACAAGGGGGTTCAGCATCCTCCAGCTGCCCTTCCTGAGGTTTCTCCCTTCTTTATCAAGTCAGGAGCCTCCTCCTGAGGTTTGAGCTGAAGAGGAGGGGATGGGGGTGGGTTTGGTGCATGGCCAAGATGCCCCAGGTGGCCACGTGGGGGAGGAAGAGTCTTGGGCAGGACTGTGGGGCGATGGGCACGGTGCTGGGGTGACGCTGCCATCTCCTGTCACAGCTCTGGGACATCGGTGGGCAGCCGCGGTTCCGCAGCATGTGGGAGCGATACTGCCGTGGAGTCAGTGCCATCGTGTGAGTATTCTGGGCTGGAGCCCTGCCAGCAGCACCCTGCTGGTGCTGAGCCTGCCCAGGGGGTGGGGGCATCATCCCACCGGGGGTACCGGGGTGCCAGGGGAGCTGCGGTGCCTGTGCTGCCAGAGCCCGACACCTGTGTCCAGAGTTGGAATCACTGTGGAATCACAGAGGTTGGAAAAGGCCTCTGAGATCATGAAGTCCAACCATATTCACCACTTGACTACGTCCCCAGATGGTTTTTGAACACCTCCAAGTGTTCTCCACCACTGCTCTGGGCAGCCTGCGCAGGGGCCTGACCACCCCTTCAGGGAAGAAATTTTCACCAATACCCAGCCTAAACCTCCCCTGGTGCAGCTTGAGGCCGTTTCCTCTGGTCCTGTCACTTGTTCCCTGGGAGCAGAGCCCGATTCCCGCCTGGCTCCACCCTCCTCAGGGAATTGGAGAGACCAAGAAGGTGCTCCCTGAGCCTCCTTTTTTCCAGATACTTCCCGTGGGGACTGATGTCTGCATGGGCTTTGAGCAAAGGACAGCCAGGTCCCTCCAGCTCTGGCAGACCCTTCTCTTCCCTTCCAGCATCACTCAGTCCAGCTCTGTTCCTCAGATCTTCCCCTTCCAGGCTCCTGAGCGTGCTCGGTGCTGGCTGCTCCCCACAGGGGCTGAGCAGAGCCCAGTGGTGGGGCTCAGCCCTTCCCCGAGGCTGCTTTCCAGGTCAGGATGTTTATGTGCTGCCAGATAAATCTTGTGCTGAGAGCAGGAGTCTCAATGCAACACCGGCTACTGAGTCAGCAGATCTGAGTGTCCCTGGGCGTCCCCTGCTTGCAAACAGTGCAGGAAAAGCAATCCCAGGGAGTCCAGGCTTGGGGTGAGCATAGCAAGGCACTCATGGGAAGCAGGTTGCCTATTCCAAAGGACAGATACTGATCCTGGGACTGATACTGGGGTTACTTAAACCCAGTCAGAAAATGAGATTTATGGGATCTTTCCCAAGTGATCATGCTCTGAGATTTGGAAGGCTGGTTTCTGTGCTGCCCTTCCCAGCTCTGATTGGCAGGTGATGAGGAGTGTGGTACTGCTTGTTCTGCATGTTGGGACAGTGGTGTCTGCTCCTGCCCTTGCAGGTTGTCACCATGGTGGGACATGGCCTTGGACCTGCAGGAGGGTTTTTATTACACTTTTTATTACAATGAGCTTTGCTGGAAATGACAGAATCTCTGTCCTCACTCCTTTTGCTGCCTCCTTCCATAATGTCATAATTTTGGCCCACGTGGTTGTCAGGAAACAAAAGGACCTGTCAGCATCCAGGCCACACTCCAGTCTGCCCTCACACCTCGAGCTGTGTTATGTCCCTTCTGCTTTGCTCTCAGCCCTCCTCTCTGCCCAACATGTCAAGAAGGGCTGGGGCAGTCCCTGGGGCTGTTTTTCCCTCTTGGCACAGCGTTCCCATTTTCCTGTGTTAAGCACTTTCGTAGTTAGCCCTCTTTTCCTATTTTTAAATAACTCCCCAAAGCCTGATGAGCTGGTGTTTCTAACTCCTTCTCTCCCAGCTTCTTGATCTTTGAAATCAAGGCTTCTTTGATCGGTTCCTCACTCAAGTTTTGGCTTCACTGACATCCTTTGCAGGATGAAAGTCGTCCTGTAAGAATGAAATCCTTTCCCGAATCTCCCCTTCTGCTCAGAGGAGCATTGCTGGCCATTGCCTTCACATCCATGGCCCCTCCCAGGATTACCTCATCCATGAGACGAGGAGCTCCTTCCCCCTCTTGGGTCATCCTCAGCTTCTCCTGCCTTCTGTGCTTGTCCTCTGTGCCGGGTGTTTACCTGGGAGCTGCCACGTGCACAGGAGTCTCACTGGGCTCTTGGAGACAATGTGTGTCCTGCAGCTCCTCCTGCCTGGGCTTCCCCCACCCAGCCTGTCCCTGCTGTCAGCAGGTTGACCCCTGCAGGGACAGGGATGGGGTGGTCCCCCACTCCCTTGGGAGACATGAGGGGCTCCCAGCTCCACAGCTGTCCTTGGGAAGAGGCATCCTGGTGGGAGGATCCTGTTATCAACCACCTCCACGTGCTGGCCCAGTTTCCAGTGGGAAGGAGATTTGGGGGTGGCACGGACCTCAGCACAGCACGAGGGCATGAGGACCTGGGTGCCTGTGCTCAGGGTTGTCCCTCCCCTTGCAGGTACATGGTGGATGCTGCTGACCAGGAGAAGATAGAGGCCTCCAAGAACGAACTGCACAACCTGCTCGACAAGCCGCAGCTCCAGGGCATCCCGGTGAGCTGCTGCCTCAGTTGGTGCCCCAGCCACTCGTGGTCCCGAGGCTGGGGACTGCCAGGGCTTGCAGAACAGATTCAGGGAGGGGTTCCCCTTTCCTGGACACTGCTCTCCTGAGGGAGCCGGCTGGGGCAGTGACGCTTCCTGAGTCAGAACTGGGCCAAGCAACAGGGGGGGAGCTTTGGGGCACCGATCAGGCCTCCTGGCTGAAATCTGTCCTCTGGCATGGATTTGCACCTGATTTGTGGTGTGACAGGAAGGTCCTGTCTCCTGGGAGAGGAGCTGCTGGACTGTGACACGTGCAGAGGTGGGACTGTACGGGTCGGGTGGGATGTGCACCAGCCATCCCAAACCAGCATCCTTCATAAGGAGCTAATTGAAGATCTTGCCATGGATCCCAAATGTCCAGTGCCAGCTAAATTAAGCTCCTGACATACCAAGCTGCAGTTGCAGGCCTCTGAACGCTCTCCTCTGAGAACAAGCCTGCAGACTGAAACGGGGGTGCTGCAGAGCAGTCCGGTGGCAGCCACAGCCTCAGCACCACCCCTGTCAGGTGACACTCACGTGGCTGCTCTGCAGGGACAAACCAGTCCTGCCGGGCGGTTATTTTCCTTACACAATCTGAGAATGCCTTTGTGGCTGTGAAGAGCCTTGAAGGAGAGATCAATGAAGGCACAAACAGCTGATCCTGGTTTGAGCTGGCTGCCTGCAGAGTGGGTTCTGCCCAGCATCCACAGCTTGCTCCTGCTGGATACCATCAGGGTTGGCCATTTCACTGGCTTTTTGCTCAGAGACAGTGAGAGGCTCCTGGGGGAATGTCCTGGATGGCACAGCAGATGCTGGTGCCCTTCAGAGAGGATGTGCTGTGGGGCCATCTCCGCCCTGGGAGTAGAGAGTGCACAGGAGATGCTGTGTACAGGCTAATTAAGGCAGTTAATTGAAGTGCTCTGCCTCTTGAGTGCTGCTGAAGGGGGTTTCTCTCTCTGGGACATCCTAGTGGAGTAGCCAGGGCTGTGTCACAAGCAGGCTCTGCTTCTGAGTGGCAGAAGCAGGTTCTTGCCTGGTCTGGTGGCCGGAGCTTCAGGTGTCCCCTGTCCTGCCCTGCAGGTCCTTGTCCTGGGGAACAAGCGGGACCTGCCCGGTGCCTTGGATGAGAAGGAGCTCATTGAGAAGATGTAAGTGTGCCAGTGCCCCAGGCAGCCCCAGCGGGGCTGTGACACACTGTGACCCCTCCCCGTTGTGCTGTGACACGGTGTGACCCCTCCCCATTCTGCTGGGACACGGTGTGACCCCTCCCCATTCTGCTGGGACACGGTGTGGCCCCTCCCCGTTGTGCTGTGACACGGTGTGGCCCCTCCCCGTTGTGCTGGGACACGGTGTGGCCCCTCCCCGTTGTGCTGGGACACGGTGTGACCCCTCCCCGTTCTGCCGTGTCGCCACCAGCACTGTCACCCGGCTGGGGTGGTGGCACTGTGGTGCCTGGCGTGGGCTGGCAGAGACGGGTGGCTGAGGGTGTCCGAGGTGACACCTCGTGGAGACAGAGAGGAGCTGGAGCCACCAGTGCCAGCCAGGGCTGGGTGCCACGTGCCACACGGTGGCGTGGGGGCCCGGCACAGCGTGGCACTGGCTGGCAGAGCTGGTCTCCCCCAGATACCGCACTGGGCAGTGGGACTGGGCTCCTCCACAGTGGGGATCTGGGATGCTGCACTGAGCCACAGCATTTCCTCCCCTTCAGCCACCCCTCAGAGCGCCTCTGGCCCACGGGCACCTCTGCAGCTCCCATGCTGACAGCCCTGTGCCACTCCTAAAACCTCCCTGCCCTGTCTGGCTGCAGGGCTGGGGGGGCCTATGGAATTTGGTGGCCAGGGTCTCCATGGGATCAGGTCCCTCCTGCCCTGTCACACAGCACACCCCCAGACCACCCCTGCCCCTCGGGCACGGAGCCATGGTGCCCTCCCCTGACCCACATGCAACTCCTGGGGAGCCCAGGAAGCTGCTGCCCCTTCAGTGTGCCCTGTCTTGGAGACAGGGTCCAAAGGGACCCTTCAAGGGCTGCCCAGAGGTGTCTCCCATGGGCACCCCACACGGCTCAGTCTGCAGCCAGCACTTGCTCCTTTCCCTCAGGAACCTCTCTGCCATCCAGGACCGAGAGATCTGTTGCTATTCCATCTCCTGCAAAGAAAAGGATAACATTGGTGAGTGCCGTGGGCTGGGGGTGTGGGGGCAGCCCGTGCCCAGGTTTGCCCAGGGACGGGAGGAGGTGCTAGCTGGAGGCAGAGGCTGTAAGTGTCCCCTTGCCTCTGCAGACATCACCCTACAGTGGCTTATCCAGCACTCGAAGTCCAGGCGAAGCTGAGGTCCTGCGGGCCTGGCTCGGATTGGGAAGATGCCATTGTACAAGCCCACACCCCTCTCTCCTGCTCTGTCCCTCCAGCTCTCTCTCTAGATGGGTATTTTTAGGGGACCCCAGACTCTGCTCACATTGGGGCAGAGTCCTTGTTTTTATTGTAAAGAAGATGTCTGACTGCCCTCCCCTCTCCTCTCCTCCCCTCTCTCCTTCTCCATTTTGGCACTGTTCTGTTGTTGTCTGTGTATACAGTATATATATATGTATATATATTTTAATTTTTTAATTTAAGGGATAGTGCTGTTATTAAACTGGGCCCTGTGAACAGTAGGAAAGCTGGGGCTCCCCAAAGCCAGCCAGGGGTCAGCGCTGGGAGGAAGAGGAGGTTGGTAGCAGAAGGCAGCCCTTGGGGATGGGTCTGTGCCAGCTGCACGCAGGTCCCCTGGGGCTCCCTCTGCCCTTCTCTGGGTGTCCTGCTGCTGCCTCCAGGCAGAGACCACCCTGGGGGTGTTAGGGGGTGCCCAGGGCAGGGGAGGGCAGTCAGTGCCACCTGCAGGCTCCTCACCCCCTGAGGGGACACGGGTTGGCCACAAGCCACTGGCATCAGCCTCCCCCTACTGCCTCCACTTCCCCATCCCCTCTCTGGGGCCCAGGGCCACTTGTCCCCCTGCCCCACGTGTCCCCTGCTCTTGTGCCTGACCCAATGCTGCCCTCTGCCCAGCCTGGCTGCCCAGGGGGATGATCTGGAGCACAGGTACCAGTGCTGGGGGCCCAGCAATGCCAGCGGCCCCTGGGGGAGTAGGGGCTGGCACCTGCCTCCCAGCTGTCCCCATGGAGCCTCTCAGGACAGCTGTGCTGGCTCCCCACATGCCAGGTGGCATCACCTGTGCCTGGCTGGGGCTGCTGGCTCTGCCCTGGCCAGGGACATCCCTTGGGATGCCAGAGAGGGAGGGACACCTGGGGACACACTCAGAGCATCGATGCACCCTCAATGCTGCTCACCAGACCCAGGGGGGTGTGCCCTGTGCCTGCACCCCCTTCCCTGCACCCCATTCCCTGCTCCTCATTCTCTGTTCCCATTCCCTGCTCTCTACTCCCTGCTCCCCATGTCCTGCTCCCCATTCCCTGCTTCCCATTCCCTGCTCCCCATGCTTGCACTGGGTTCCTGCTCCCCACATCCTGCTCCCCATGCCCTGCTCCCCATTCCCTGTTCCCCATTCCCTACTCCCCATGCCACCCCCTGCCCTGCTGCCCTGGCTGGGAGCCACAGGAGCCACGGGGCAGGGGGCAGCCGGGCTTGCGGGACAACGGTCAGGTCTGTGCCTGCAGAGGTTGGAGGACTGTGGGAGGTCTGTGGGGTGAGAAAGGCCGTGGCTATCTGTGCCATTGGCTGGGGCTCTGCAGGTGCAGCCTGGGGGCCTGGCCAGGCTGTTTGGGGCCGGTTTGGGGGGACTGGGCTGGCTCTGGAGGGTGGGTGTGCAGGGGGAGGCAGCTGCCGGTCCCAGCGCAGGGCTGGGGCACAGGGTGGGGATGGCTGGGGGGGCTGCAGGGCCCTCTCAGCCTCTTCCCACTCAGCTCCAAAGTGTCAGGCCAGGGATTTACCTTCTGTTCTTGTTTTTGCAGAATTGCACAAAGAGAGGTTTCTTTTTGTTGGGTTTTTTTTTAATTTAATGACTTGTAAAGTGTTGTCACCCTCCAACCCCCTCTTTTTTTTTTTTAAGAGATATTTTGACTCAGATTTGACCTCTGTTGGGAAATGATTCTTGTAACTGTACAATTTTTTTGCCTCCTAATAATAAATTAACAATTTTGCGTTGCGGGTGTGGTTGCAGTCACGTCACTTCCTCGCCATTGCTGCCACCCACCCACCCTGCCTGGGAGGGAGGTCCCTGTCCCCTGGGTAGCACTGGGCACCTGTGTGGTCATGCTTGAGGCACTTCTGATGGCTCCGGATGCCTCATTTCCTTGGCCTGGCTGCCAAGACCAGCTGGGACACTCTACCTGTGGCCATCATTGCTGCTGGACCTTCCTCTACCCCTGTCGTGTCCCAGAACTGCTGCAGAACCCTGCTGGGTTTGGGGGGGGGCTGCCGTGCTCCTGCCCCCTCTCCCTGCTCCCTCCAGGGGGCTGTGCCCACTGCTGCTGGGGTCCCCCCGCCCGGTGTCCTTTGCAGGTGGCCCCTTCCCCACATCCTCGGGAGGCTGTGGCCATCACTGCTGGGGTCCCACTGCCCCATATCCCTGGGGGTGGCCCCTGCCCTGCGCTCTGGGGCTTGTCAGGTGCCCAGGCAGCAGGATGGGAGCAGGTTCGGGGTTCAGCCCAGCCTGTGGCGTGCTGTGCCTGCTGTGGGGCCGTGTGCTGCCGCAGCCCCCGGTGACAGAGCCGCCCGCAGCCCCTGCCCCTCCCCACGCGTGCAGCCCCGCGGGGCTGCAGCACAAGCCTGGCTTTGTTCGCCCTTGGCCCGAGCTCAGCACGGAGCGGTGTGGACCAGGCGCATGAGAGATGCCCTCCCCCAACGCCCCCACTGCCACCAAACCCTCACAGGGACCCCGCTCACCCCGTGGGCACGCAGGGGACTGAAGGTATGGCCTATGGACTCTGAGCCCCCCGTGCCAAGATGAGACCCCCTCTTCTCCCAAACTGTGGGGCCCAGCACGGGGTGGGGGGAGGAGGATGAAAGGAAAAACCCAGTTTTGTGCTCTCGAAAGAAAACTGGGGCTTTTGTTTCCCTGGAAACGGGTCTGCGAAAGCAAAGCCCGAGCGGAGCCCGGTGGGTGTTGCGCACAAAGCCCGCAGTGAGCCCCTCGCTTTCACTGCCCGTAGCAACCGGCTCCCTCGCCCCGGCATTTCAGGGCTGGGGTGGCTGCCAGCAGCTGGGACAAGGAGCTCTAACAGCCCCGGTGGATGGGCTGCCACAGCCAGGCTGCCCTCAGGCAGATCCGTCCCGCCTGCTCCTTGACCCCTTCTGACCCCCTGCCCCGTGCAGGAGGTGGATGTGCGGTTGGAAACCCTGATGCCCTGGAACCATCCTCCTGGGACAGTCCTGTCCCTGCAGTGGGCAGGTGGATGAGGGCCAGGAGCCCTGCAGGGCGGTTTGGGTGAGACGCACTCACCCCAAGGCTCCCCGAGGGGTGCTGGGGCTGGTGGTCCCACGTCTTCCCCCAGCACTGCACAGCAGCACCTTGGCCGTGCACAGTGCACACAGGGAACCAGCAGGCTGTGGGGCACCTCAGCCCCGTGCTGGGCTGGCTGGGCTTTACTGGGACCAGTTCAAGTCCCACACATCACCCCAAGCCCAACACTTCAGAGGGCACCCCCTCACAGGCACCGCTCAGCAGCACCCCAGAGGGAGGGAACAGAGGCGCTGGGGGCCTTTCCCCATCTCCCGTCGCTGCTGCCCACCCTGGCACTGCTGCTTCCCTGCTCTCCTGCCCCCCAGCTGCCCATGCCCACCCCAGAGCCCCCCAGGTTTAGGGAAGGGCCATCCAGGGGCTCCCAGGGCTCAGCCCAGCAGTGCCAGCAGCTGAAAGCACAACGTGCTCTAGGTTACTGGTTTATTGAGCTCATACAGGGCACGGCTTGACTCCGTGGGACACGGCCAGTTGGGCCTTCTCCTCTTGTGGAGGGGCTGGCAGGAGGGGAGGGGACAGGAAGAGGGCAGTTTGTGTTTGCTGTGTCCTCTGTGAGCCATCATGGGCAGCCTCTGTGGTTTCAGGTAAGACCTTTCCGGCACAACGCCATCTCCAGAGCAGCCACCCCACGGAGCCCGGCCAGGCAGCCGGAATGGGAGGGTGCTGCTGTCCTCGCTGACCTTTGGGCAGAGGCAAGAGGGTCACCAGTGTAGCCACGGGACTGGGATTTCAAGCCCCACCTGCCCCATGCTGGGTTTGAAGCCCACGGCGCAGCCCCCTGAGCTGTCTCTTCTGCTTGTTCCACGTCCAGACACGAGCACTAATGGCAAAACAACATTTGTTCTTGGGAGGAGGTGGTGGAACGATCGCTACAGCTCCCCAGTGGCACTTAGCAAGGAGTGCCAAGGGCCAGGAGGGGTGGGGGAGTCTCCCGGGGCTTGTCAAAGAAGATGGAGGAGGACATCTCGGTTTTGAGCTTGCTGTCGGCGCTGCCCTCGCTGGAGGAGGTGTTGGGGCCGCAGCCCTCGCAGCAGCAGCAGCAGCAGTCCATGAAGGCCTGGCCCAGGGGACGGCAGAGACACAAGAGCAGGACAGGCGTCACCGAGCACTTGAAGAACAGGAAGAACTGGTTGATGAGGTTGAGCAGATCCAAGGTCTGCTTGGACAAGTCGGGGGACATGTAGGCCACCACGATGTTGCAGACGTTCTCGGGGGTGGTGCAGAGCCCGTAGATGATGGTCAGGGCGATGATGGTGCAGTTCAGGTGACCCTCGCACTGGCCGTGCTTGGTGCCCCGGCACTCGCCCTTCTTGTCGGTGCTGCGGATGCGCCGGGTCACCAGCTGGCAGCTGACGGTGAACAGGACGGGCAGGCAGAAGTAGCAGCCGAAGTACCACCACATGCGGGCGTTCTGGTAGGTGAGCACCAGCGAGTAGATGGACTCGGGCAGGTTGGCCGAGGGCTTCATGGTGCAATACTCGGTGGCCACGCCAGACACGGGCGACGCGTCCTGCGCCAGCTGCCAGAGCAGGATCTCCGGCACCGACAGCGTCATGGAGCCCACCCAGATGACGGCCAGCTTGGCAATGATGGACTGGCACTGCTCGATGGGCCGGGTGCTGGCCTGGGGGCTGGTGGCTGCGTGGAACCTGTCGATGCCCAGGGCGCAGAGACTGAAGGTGGTGACTCCCAGTGACGACACCTGGTGAGGGAGGAGGCAGAACTGAGGTGGGCCCCGCCGCAGGGACATCACGGGGGGCTTGGCTCTACCAGGCTTGTGGCAAACCCCTGGCTACCTAAGACCACAACCCCTCCTTCAAAGGCTGTAGGGAGATCACAGCCTGTGGCTGCATCCCAGGGTTTAGAAACACTTTTCTGTGACTCCTGAAAGGATAAAAATGCCCCCTGACCCTCAGTCCCTGCCCTCAGTCCCCTGCAGTTCCTCAGTCCCTCAGTCCCTTTTCTGCAGAAGGGAGAAGTTTAGCTGGATGTCTGTCTGTCCATCCAGCCAAGGTGGGAATAGCAGGATTGTCCTTCAGGCTCTTCCTCTATTCTGGATGGCTCTTGCAGAGGAGAAGCAGGGACCATCACACCCACCAGCACCTTCCCAGGGTTCCCAAGGCCTGCCTGGACAGGCCAAGTGAGTTGAAGGCACTCTTGTCCCAAATCAGCTTGGGGCAATTTCCGCTGCATTGAGAATAGCAAGAAAAACATCCCCTTTGCCAAAGGAGGAGGCCAAAGGCGGGACAGGAATCTCTGTGGCTCTGGGAGGGCTGGCCAGGCACTGACCAGCATTCCCAGTCCCAGCCCCAGAGCTGGGAGCCAAGTCCCACAGCCCTTGGCCACGATGATGGCAGAGTCACATGCTGGTGCCCCCAGTGCTGTGGCCATTCCCAGCCTCACGAAGCCATCAAACATCACCCTGTGCTGAAAGCCCTTCCCAGCACTCAGGAAACTTCCCAGGGCTCCATGTGGTGCGTGGGGAACAGCCCGGAACTCTGCCCCCCCTGGCCACCCAGCCTCTTCCTCGGTCCTGGGCTGGTCACTCCAGCAGCTGATGGCCAGAGCGATGCCAGCACTCGGCAGCACCATCGGGTATGCACAGCAGCAGCTCCCCGGACACAGAATCAGGACACCGGCCCAGCACCAGCACCCTGCACCCAGCAGCACCTCCCAGCACATCCCAGCTCCTCTGCCCAAAGCCCAGAGCCAGCCTGGGCAGCCAGCACCCAGCACACTGGGCCTGCTCCCTGGCTGGCACCTGCAGCCCTTGGCACTGCTGTGCTGCTGCCTCCTCCCCCTACACCCTTCACAGGCTCTTCTGTCTCTCCTGGTGCCCTTGGTGCTGCGGAGCTCCCATCTCCAGCACCCTGGCAGGGATGTGGCTGGTGGTATCAGTCAGCCCAGCACATCCCTGCACACGGCCTGGCCCTAGAAGCCAGCACTGCTCCCAAAACCTGGCCCTGTGCCACCTGCTCAGAGCACTGGGCAGCTGCAGAGGGTAGATCTGCTTCTCACAGCGTCCATCCAGTGGCCTGAGCCACTCACAGTCCCACCAGACATGAACCCTGGGCCTCCAGATGGGTTCCCCCCTCACAGCTGACCCTTTGCTGGGGATTTGGCTCTGGCCTGGCAGTGGCCCCCACTCAGGCTCTCTGCAGCTGGGTCCCAGGCGAAGCCCTGGAGCCCCTCTCTGCCCATGCCTTAGGGGGCAGGAGGGCAGGGCTGGGTGCTGGGGGCAGGGCAGGAGCAGCCCCCACACCAGGACCGTGCTTCCCAACCTGTGACCTGCTCGTCCTTCTGCAACACCAGCATCCCACCACTCCTGCCCCTCCTGACTCCTCTGAGACCCAGCTGTCCCAGGGCTTTCCTGTACCTGGTGGTGCCCCCCAGGGTTCTCTCACGGGCACAGGGAGCCCATGAGCAGCAGATCTCCCTCAGATCCTCCTCAAGACAGGGTCTGCTTTGTGGACATAACCCTTCCCTTCCCTTCCCTTCCCTTCCCTTCGACACTGAGCCAGCCTGGGCAAATTCCTGCCCCTCTGAGTGCACCCTGATGCAGGGTTGGAGGCCTGAGGCGGAGGACAGGGATGGGGCAAACACTCCATTTAGTGAGAGGATGGGGCGGGANCTTCCCTACCCTTCCCTTCCCTTCCCTTCCCTTCCCTTCCCTTCGACACTGAGCCAGCCTGGGCAAATTCCTGCCCCTCTGAGTGCACCCTGATGCAGGGTTGGAGGCCTGAGGCGGAGGACAGGGATGGGGCAAACACTCCATTTAGTGAGAGGATGGGGCGGGACACCTCTGGAAAGGAGCAGCTCTTGCTGGCTGGGCAGGGACACGGGGAAGCAGGGGGCTGCAGGGCTCCCCCAGCAAACACCACATCCCCGTGCTGGGCTGTGCCCTGCAGCTTTGGGGCTGTGCTCCATGGGACACCCGGGTCCCTCACCCTGCACCCAGAGCACCCAGAGCACCCAGGGGCATTGCTGGGGCTTGCAGGGCTGTGCACAGGGAGGGGCCCCGTGAACAGCCAGGGAGCCTTGCAAGCTGCAAACCCTGCACAAGGCACTGGGCACGGCCAGGGGACAGTTGTGGTGCCAGCAGGGCAGGCAGCAGCCGGGAACCCTGAACTGGGCTCATGGGAGGGGCAGGTTCCGAACCCCGTCTGGTCTGACCAAGCCCGAGAGGGCTCCAGCGCCCTGACAGTCTCTGAGCTCTTCCAGGTGTTTGCACCTCTAATAAACGGGTGATGACCCCAGAGAGCAGGCAGGCTTGGTCTGTCTGTCTGTCCCACCAGGGCACAGCTGGACCCCAAAGTTCCCTTGAGGATGGGAAATGAGCACAGCAAGGGTTGGCTTCCAGCACCGGAGCAGGATCAGCCCAAATCCTGCCACCTGGGGCATTTTTGCTCATTCTGCCATCTCCTGTCACCACAGTCCCTCTGGCCTTCTCCGTGGGTGCCTGGCTCTCCCCGAGTGTGGCCAACCTGTCACACGTGAGGTTTGAGGACAAACACAGCTCTCAGCTCTCCAAACCTAATTCCTGGGCTGTCCCATTCCAGCGCTGACCAGCACTGTCCACCTGCAGCACCCTGCCCCTGGACCCTCCTCAGCAGCCCACAGTGGGCAGTTTCTGGGCCAGCACACTGCAGGGCTGAGCCCCCAGGCTTTGGGGCATCAGGCTGGGACAGGAACAGACAAACTGAGGGACCCTGCCAACAGAAATCCCTGTGCTGGCTGGAGGACGGTCTAATGGGCTTTTCCCAGCCCTGGCAGCGCTGGTGCTGGCTGCAGAGCCTGAGGAATGGCCTGGGACAAAGGGAAGGTCGCTGTGGGGACTGTCCCTCGGCTCCGTGCTGTGCCCCGGGGGTCTCTGGCACACACCTTGTACCAGGCCAGCAGCAGCACAGACTGCCCGGAGCAAGAGGGCACAGAGGAGCTGAGTCCTTGATCCCTGCAGGGACCCGTGCAGCCCCCTACCTCCATGAAGGGCACAATGCGACAGGACAAGTCCCCCAGCAGCCGCTTCTTGGTGATCTCGTTGAAGATGACCACGGGCAGGCAGAAGAAGAGGATGAGGAAGTCCCAGAAAGCCAGGCTGGCCAGGATGGAGTTCCAGGCGCTCTTCATGTAGTAGTTGTGCCACACGATGCACATCACGGACAGGTTGCCGATGATGCCCACGGTGAAGACGATGAGGGACAGGAACATCACGGCGTAGGCGCTGTAGGAGCTCTCCGTCACCGGGTACAGGGGGTTTTGGATCTGCAGCCGCTTGTCAGACACGGTGGTGAGGTTGGCTCGGGGCTCTGCCCTGTCCCTGTCCGTGGGCACCCCCGGCTGCTGCTCCGCCGGGTCGGTGCTGGACGGCAGCAGGGCCCGGGTGGGGTGCAGGCTGCCGGGGCTGAGGGGCCGCGGGAACTCCACCCGCACCCCCGGCCCGTACTGCTGCACCGACTTGGAGTCCTCCTCCGTGCCCCGCCGCTGCCTCTCCCTCATCGCCTGCACCTCCGGGCTGTCCCAGGACGCCGTGGGCAGGGTGCTGCCTCTGTCCGCGCCCTGGCCATGGCGAGAGCTGCCGGTCCCAGCCCTGCCTCGCATCCCCGCGGCCCCCGGGGCCAGCAGCAGCAGCAGCAGGAGGAGGAGGAGGAGGAGAAGCG
>VZTJ01000752.1:411447-466862 GCA_013397795.1 Orthonyx spaldingii
CCCACCATCCCCCCAACATCCCCCAAACACCCTCAAACCTCTCCCCAGCATCCCTGCAAAAATCCCCCAGTATCCCCAAACATTCCCCAGCATCCCCTCAGCATCCCAAAAAAATCCTCCAACATCCCCAAACATCCCTTGAGCATCCCCCCCCCGGAATACCCCACCATCCATCAACATCCCCCAGCATCCCCCAAAACCCCCAGCTTCCCTCAGCATCCCCCAATATCCCCCAAGATTCTCCAATATTCTCCAACAGCCCCAAGCATCCCCCAACACCCCCTGAGAACCAGCCAGAGGAGGGATGCCCACAGCTTGGCACTGCCCATGGCCTGCTGAGCTCAGCTGTTCCCGTGGCAGATGTTCCACTCTCTCCCTCGAGCAGGTGGCACTCAGGAGGCCTGAGCTCCGGCACTGGGCCTCGTGTGGCACGGCTGGCACTGGGCACGATGTGCCACATCCCCTGCAGGCTCAGGACACCCTCACATGGCCAAAGCAGTGCCCTGGGGAGGGAGGGCTGGCAGGGCTGCCCTCGGCAGGAGGAAGGACTGCTGACTCCAGGTGGTGCTTCCTGGGACAGTGTGGGGTCAGATCTGCTGGCCCAGTTCTTCCAAGGTTTGTTGCTGCTTTTCCTCCTGACTTCCCTTCAGGACAGCGTTTGAACAGAACTGGGGTGTCTGATCCCTGTATCTGTGACTCCTCCCCAGATCCACACGCTCTCTCCCACATCCATCACCTTTCCCTGTTCCCCCTCCTACCCCCACATCCACCTCCTCTCCCCTGTCCTGGTCTCCTGCTCTCCTCCCTGTTATCCCTCCCTGCACTGTCACCTCTTTCTCAGCCTGTGGGACTGTAGGGAGCAGGGGTTCCCTCTGGGGACATCCCTGTGGCAGGCAGGCAGCCTGTGGGGATGGATGTGTGCCAGGCTCGGAGCTGCAGAGCTGCCCCACACCAGGGGAGCTCCAGGACTGTGTCCCTGTCCTGCACAGGGCAGTGCAGGGGCCAGGACACCTCAGCCCTGGCAGCCAGCAAATGCCAGCTTCTCCCTGCCTGGGACCCCAGTGCCACCTCTGCCTGGCACTGCCTGAGCCCGAAGGGGCTGTGGGCCTCCTGCAGCGTCCCTGGAACTGGGACAGCCAAAGCCACTGAAGTCCTGGCACTCACAGGCTGCTCCTTCCAGGTGAGTGTGTGGCCCCAGACAGCAGGACATTGCTGACAGGGGTTTATGGTGACATGTGGGACATTGCTGACAAGGGTTTGGGTGGGATGCAGGTCATTGCTGACAGGGATTCCAGGTGTGGGATGTAGCTCGTTGCTGACAGAGGTTTTGGTGGGGGGATGCCCCTGCTCTACTCAAAGTCACATTGTGCTCAGCTGGCACTTGGTGCTTGGCCACTGCAGCCGGGCTGGCAGAAACTCCGGGGAGGGGCAGGAGTGAGTCTCTGCTCCCAAATCCACGGGCTCAGCGAGGCACCAGCCCTTCATCACCGCTGCGCTCGAGCCGCTCCTCCAGCGTGTGACACTGCGGGGCAGCCACGGCCGCAGAGTCACCGAGCTGGGAGGCACCGCCCGGCTCTGCTCAGCCTGCCCGGCTGCTCTCCCTTCTCACGCTGCTTCTGCAGCCACGTGCTGCTCTCTGACTCGCAATAACGCCCTGATTTTTGAGCATCATTTGGAAATTTTCCATGAGGAAAGGAAGATTTGAGCTCTTGCTGAGTTCTCTAGGAGCAGACGGTGGCAATGCTCGAGGTCTGGCCTGGGTGGGGGAGGCAGCGCTGCCCTGAAGGGGTCATTGGGCTGATGCTGGAAGAGCCTGACTGCAGCAGAGGAAGAACAGCTCAGCCTGAGCTCACTGACAGCCCAAGGATCTGACAGGACTCCTGTGTGCTTCAGGTGCTCTGGCTGCAAGGACTCCAGGGAATCTGTGAAAGTTCATGTGACAGCCTCAGGGTTCAGGACTGCTCTGGCCTTAGTCCACTGTCCCATACCTAAAATGAGCCAAGGGTCTTCCTTAGTGGAGAACAAATGCCAAAAAGTGCTGAATTGTCCTGTTTGAATGGGGTGTGGGGTTGCCAGCAGAGTCAGGGCATGGGCAGCTTGGCCAGCCAAGCACAAAGTTGGGTCAGCTGAAGGACGAATAACTCGAACTTGCTGCTCAGCAAACCCCTGGTGCTGCCCCCAGCTCCCTCTGCAAAGGTCAGGCAGGAGAGATGGTGCCATCTGTCCCCAGATCAGGCTCAGGGAATGATGACACTGCACTTTGGTGAGGCCTGGGCAAAAAAACCACGCTGTGCCAGGGGCCAGGATGGGCAGCTTGGCAGCCTCCAACATCCCCTGAACATCCGCCAGCATCCCCCAACTTCCCCCCAAAATCTCCAGCAACACTCTGACATCCCCCAGCATCCACCTGACATGCCCCAGTATCCCACAGCATCCCCCAGCATCCTTCCAACATGCCCAGACTGCTGAGCAAGGGGCGAGCAGAGGCCAGGCAAGGCCTGGGGCAGGAGAGGAGCAGGCTGAGGTGTTCCCTCAGTGCCACATCAGCTCGGAGGAGGGAGCCCTTGGAGCGCAGCTCCTGGCAGGTGCTGGCAGCCAGGTGTTCCCCAGGGAGCCCGAGCTATTTTTAGTTTCATTTCGTGGCCGTTGCACAAGGGCCAGGCGTGTCACGGAGCTGCCTGGAGACAACAGCAGAGTTCACTGGGGCAAGGTGACACTTCGGTGGCATGGGAGTGACCTCGGGCTGGCTCTGTAACCCACAGAATCACTGTCCAAGCTGCCTCCTGGAGATTCTCCTCTTCCTTCCCTCCCTCTTTCCAGAAGCTCCCAGCCAGGGAGGGTCCCTGGCTGTCACCAAACCGGGGGCCAGACAGCAGCCCTGGACACTGTTTGGGAACGGCACGTTTGTCTTCTCCAGACCGAATTCCCGGCGGGGTGAGACTGTTTCCGGGGAGATGAGTGTGTGTTTTGCAGAGGTCTCCTGGGAGGTGCCTCCTCAGAGTCCAAGTATTCCACTGTGACCCAGGAGAGGTTTCTTCCTACATCCCCCCTTCCAGATACTTCCTTCAGCCCTCTGTGTTTTGGACAAGTCTGCATAAAAATCATACTCTGCCCACATCCCCCCACTCCGTGGCCCACAGGGGCCTCCCCTCAGTGTGTCCAACATATTCCAAACTCTGATAAAAGAGGGCCATGAGCCAGGAGCGTTCCTGAGCCTGCACTGCACCACACCAGCTGCCTGCCCCATTCCAAGGCTTTTGAAAGCTGTTCCCCTGGGGCAGGACAGCTCTGCTGTAGCCAGGGGCAGATGCAAACCCACCTGGCAATGTTTCACCCCATCTCCCCGGGTCCATGTGCCCCCACGGCTCCCCAGGGCTGGGGGTGGTTGAACACATCTGATCCCACTGGTGGGCTGTTCCTCCCTGCCCGGAGGGGATAGTGAGGGTTACCAGCACCAAAACCCCAGGGTGAGTGGGTGGGCACAGTTAGGACCCCCAGTCTCTCTGATGAGTTTCTCGGACTCTCTCCTTGCCTCTGTGTTCTCCTGCTCCAGCACCTCCCTCGTGGAGGAGCCCAGTGGGGTGAGCTGTGCCTGGTCTCTCGCCACTGCTCACTGACCTGGGACTCTCTGGGGGGAAGGAGAATTTCTCCATGCCATTTGTTCCAATCCAAGCCCAGAAGAATGGCTGAGATGGAGAAAGTTTGGCAGCCTGGGCAGCAATAAGGCTGTGGTGCCTGGGAGGGGTCACCTGAGGGCACATGGGGCTGCCTGTGGGCAGGATGAGGAGCATCTCTGCCAGGAGGTGCTGAGCTGTTTGCCTCGGGCTGGAGGGCAGCAGGGCGGCAGGGACAAACTGCCCTGTCCCCCACGTGCACCACCCCGACACCCTGGTACTGAGGCTCTTGTCCATGACCTCAGGCTCCTCTTCGTGTGCTGTCATGTTACAGAGCATCCTCACACCGAGCTCTGGGGATGCCAGAGCCATCCAGCTCCTCTGCTCTTGGCAGAAGCAAGTCTCTTACCAGACCCTGACAGTGAGAGCAGACCCAGCTCTCCCAGAGCCCTGCAGGGCTCAGACTCTTTCACCCCTGCTCTGTGAACGAAAAAGTCTTTTTGTCTTAAATCAGAATCAATGTCAGGACCCCATGAGGCTTCAGTCGGCCTCCTGGAGAGCTTTGGTGAGCTGCCAGGGCTGCCACAAGCTGTCTGTGACAGCACACAGCAGCAGCAGACCTGTCCAGGTGCCAGGGGACACTGCTCCAGACCCCCACCACCTCCTGCTACCGCGTGTGCCCCTCACCCCACGGCACCTCTTGCTGGAGAGAGTCAGGGCACGTGAGGCCCAGATGCCCAGTGGGAGGAGGAAAACGTTCCCTTTTGTTTCCAGCAAACAGTCCGGCTGCGGGAGCACAGCAATAACCGGGCTGGTACACGCCTGTTTGCCCGGGAAAGGAGGGCGAGGGCAGGGAGGGGACACGGCAAACACAGACGGCTGCTGCAGCTGACCCCGGGCTCAGACAGCTGCTGCTGCAGGGCTGTGGGCAGTGGGCACCACCGAGGACATCCCCACATTTGCTGTCCCACCTTGTCCTGAGTGACAACACTCCTCTGTGATTTTCTAGCCCTCCCAATGCCTGTGCCAGCCCCTGTGTCACTGCGGCACAAAGCTGGGGCCACTCACACTGGGGGTTCCCATCAGTGTCCCCTCAGCACTGATCCTGCACCCTGCCAGGCTCCTCCATGAGGGTGATGATGGAACATGAGAGGGAAACTGTATGACAAATACCACCAGAAATCTAGAAAAAAGTGAGTTTTCACTCATGTTTTTTCTTGAAGAAGAAAGTCCCAAGGTTTGTTCACTAGGTGCAAGATCTAGATGTAGAACTTGTGCAGGGGCTTCCTGCAGAGGCAAGGAGGAAGTTAGAGAAACTCCTCCAGTCCAGCCCCAGTCCCTGTCACTGCTCCCTGCGGGGATGGTGTGCAATGGGAGCTGGGGGTTTGGGGAGTTTGACCTGCACACCACGGTGCCAATCAGCAGCCAGCACAGGCTCTGGAGCTGCACTTTCTCCTCCTCTGCTCCCTGGAGTTCATGAAAAGCTGCTCCCATCCGACCACACCACTCTGCACTGAGCTCACTGCTGTGAGCTGGAGTGAACTCGCAGCCTCCTGTGGGATCCCAGCCCTGCTCCCATGAGTGGCTTTCCCAGGAGCTGTTGGTGTTTATAAAGCACGACATGAACACTTACAAAAGCATTTTACAGTGGCAAAACCAAAATGACAGTGGGATTTTCGTTGAGCCACAGTGGGAGGTGAGTTCCTGGGGCTGCCTCACAGGGAACAGCCCAGGGGCAGCCAGGCACTCGTGGGTCGGTATCGTGGGTGTGCAGGGAAGAGTGCTCAGCTCTGAGCAGGGGCTGCACTGCTGCCTGCAGTGGAGAGTCACGTTGTGTTCCGAGAGGAACTGAGAACCCACAGCAAGCTCAGCTTAGGGCAGAGGCAGTATTTTCCTGAGGAATTAAACAAGCAGTGGTCTGGAAGCAGCAAAAGGCCATTGGGAGAGGCCCTGAGCTCTCCCCTTTGGTGTACCCCCCTTGTGATTTACCTCCAAGTTCCCTGTAAATGCATGAAAAGTCACAAATGCAAAAATGTGACTTGGAGCAAAAACACTCCTAAGTTTGGTGTAGAAAATAAACCATCCTCAGGTCCACTACCTTTCTTTTGGGATGAGTGTTTGGTTTCTCTATTTGTCTCCATTCAGCCCCTCTGGCTCTAGCAAGAAACCCTTCATTTTTCCCTGCTGTAGGTAAACCTCGTGTTCCCTCGCTGCTGTGTCCCCTGCTCTGGCCATCACACACTGTGCCCAGGGCCTCCAGCTCTGTGTGGAGCTTGGGTTGGGGTCACAGCAACACAGGGGGCATTGCAGCAGCTCCCCTCAGCCCTGGAGCCACACCAGTGAAGGTGATGTTCTCATTCCCCCCGTTCCTAGCACCACTCTCGGGGTGCTTTAGCATCCCTGGCTGCTCTCAGTGAAGCCCAGCACCTCCTGCAGCCACAGGGGTCCAAGCCCATCTGGCCATAGCGCACACTGAGGCTGCAGAGAAACACAGGAAGGGTGTGGGGGAGCTCTGAGAGTCTGTGCTGGGTGACTGGGCTGGGGCTGCCACTCAGCTGGGGTTGGCAGACTGGGTGACCTGTGGCTGCATTGGTGCCGGGGACGTCCCTGTGGACAGCAAGCTGCTCACAGAGCTCTGGAGTCCTGAGGCAGGCACGGCACTGGTGCTCGGCCATGCTCTGCCCCAGGCATTCCAGGGCTCCGAGCAAAAGTCAAGGTGATTCATGCTTACCAGGAATCGTCGTTTGTTTTTCCTTGGAACGAGGAGGGAGGTGGGGTGTGGGCAGCCTGTGCTTCTCAGGGCAACCCACACCCCCAAGGGCTGCAGGGCTTCAAGGCTGGCCCAGTGTCACTGCCCTGCAGGAGGGGTCTGTGCCCAGCATGGGACCAGGTGGGCCGGGAGCTTTGGGAGAGGCTCTGGCACATCCAGGGGTCTGTGCCCAGCACGGGGCCAGGGAGCTTTGGGAGAGGCTGTGGTGCACCCAGGGGCTCGGTGTGCGCCGGCGGCCCGGCCTGCATTGGCTGTCAGCTCCTTGGGGCTGGTGACCACAGGTTTCCCAGCTGCAGGGGTTCTATTCAGAGACCTCCAACCCCTATTCTTCATCTCCTGAGTGGCCTCTTGCAGTTGCCCCACTTCTTGCCCTCACACAGACAGTTCACCCTCTCCATCCTGAGCAGACACTGCCCATCCTGCACCCACGGGCAGCACCCGACCACAGCAGCCAGGGCCTGACTCTGTGATGTGCTGAGTAACCCCAGAGATGTCTGTTCAGACTCCATGGAGCCTGTGCCACAGCTCAGCCCTTCCTGTGGAGCCGGGGCAGCACCAGGGCAGGCAGGCGGGGCTGGGGGCACTGACCCCACACTGATGCCCGGAGGTGGCTGGGGGAGAGGAGTCCCTGCCCTCCCTGGGGGAGCTCTGGGGGTCGTGCTTGTTTTGCACTGAGCTGGCAGTGCCAGGGTGGGAGGCAGGACACAGTGCCCTGGCTGCCCACGGCTCAGGCTGTCCCACGGCACCGTGGGGAGCAGGGCACCACGGTGACATTTGTCAGCTGCCCTGGGCTCCCCAGCCTGGCTGGGGACAAAGGTCACTGTGCAGAAATTTCAGCGGCTTGCTGATGGAAAATTCCCTGCTTTGCACACATGCAAATGAGGGCTGGGGATCCTGTGCCCACGCCCCTGCCACTGCACTGCCTTCTCCAAGCCCCAGCCAGGCTGGGGGTTTCCATACTGCCCCCACTAAGGTCACCATCACACATCTTGGCCCCCCAAAACCTGTCCTTCCCCCTGGAGGTGTCCTGGTCACAGGGCATGGCTGTGTCCCCAGGGCAGCTCCCACTGCCCACAGCCTGTCTCTGCAGGGGTGGGCTGTGCCCGTGCCCTGCCATGCAGACCCCCATTGCACTGGGCCCTTGCTCTGGAGCCAGAGAAGCCTTTGCTGAAGCCACAAACAGTCAGGGCCACATCGAGGCCCCAGGGACCAGGGGTGCCCCAGGAACCAGGGGTGTCCCATAGAGCAGCTCACATTGATGCCTTAGGATTTTTAGCTTCTATTTTTCATGTAACTCTGGAGCTGCTGTTCTCACATCTTACACAAAACAATTTCTCTCTAGGCTTGAAACTCAAGGATACCTCACTGTCTTAGGCCCCAAAAAATGTCAACAGCAGAGAAATTGAGGGGGGCAAGCTTGGGATGGATGACTTCATTACCTGAGGTTATAACTGGAGGTCTAACCCTGATATGCAAATGGAGCAAAAACTATAAAGCACAAAAAACCCGTGACCCCTCGTCCATTTTGGGTGCAGCCCTGGGTGGGCTCTAACTGCCCGAATGTACCGAGAAGGCCTTGGAATAAATATCTGCTTTTTATTCTCTTCATTTTGTCTGGCCTGTTCTAGGTAAGCCCGGGAAAAGGCATCAACATCTCCGTTGCTGTAGACAAGTGGGGAAAATGGTTATGCCAGGGTCCTTGGAGGAGACAGACATCTGTCCATGCTCTGCTGTGTGAGTTTGGTGTCTGTGCCCACTGCAGGGCACTGCAGAGCTGGCCCTGTGCTGATGCTGTGTGGGTGGGGGGCAGGATCCCCCTGAGGTCCCAGAGCTGCACACCACCAGCACCGTGTGCTCTGGGGATATCTAGAGACCAGGCCCAGGGAAGGGCACAGGACAGCAAGGGAACCTCCTAAGCCTTTGCCTTAAAAGTCCTGTTTTCCAGGGTACTGCCTGGGATGCTTGAAGGAAGATGCAGGAAGGGAAAAACCTCCCTACCAAGCTTTATTACCTTGCAGGCTCTCTGCACCTCGGGATGCCCACTTTACAGCCATGAGGACACGTCCACAGGTGGAAAAGGTGTGCTCCACCAATGTCAGAGCTGCTCTACCGCAACACCTGCGGTATCAGCAAGGCCAGTCACAAGCACAGAGGTGCAGGTGGGAGTCCTGAGGCTGCCAGCACCACCCATCCCAGGCTCCAGGCCCTGCCACCTGCAGACAGAGCTGTTAGCTACGGCTGCGGCAGCAGAAGAGCAAGAGGGAGAGGATGGAGAAATCCCCCGGCTCCCTGTGCAGTTTTCCCTGCTCTCCAGTGACTCAGTCCCATGCAGGGAATTGCTCAGCGCTGAGTCTCTGACCCACACGGCCTCCAGCCAGCGACCCACAGAGGCCTGGGGCTCCCCAGGTCCGCAGTAAGGCGGGGGCCAGCAGCTGCAAGGTGTTTGCCCCTAGGTTCAGGGCAGAGGCTCCAGCTCAGAGCCAAAGCCAGTGGCCCTGAGTCACCAGGTGACGCCATCCTGCCGGTATCTCCCGGGTGTGGCAGCACCGTGGGTGATGAGAGGCGGTGCGGCAGCAAGTGCAGCTTGGTGCTGATAGCACTCGTGACTGTAGGTGGGGGATGTCTCTCTGCTCTTCACAGCTTTGGGCAATTGCTGAGGAGCTGGTGAGACAGATCACTTGGCTGGCAGATGTCCAGTGTCTGCCAGGATTTGGGCTCTTCTTCCCTGGGAAAAGCTGTTGAGCTCCAAGGAAGCCTCATCAACCCTCTCTGTCCCTGTCCCTGACAGCGTGGCCATGGGCTTGACCTGCTGCCTGCATGTCCTGACACCACACTGGGACCTTTCCTGCCCACTCCACAGAGTTACAGGCACCCTCTGGGAACAAAGCCCTGGACCCCATATCCTCTTCTGTGATAGGATCTAACCAGTGACAGGACCTGGGGGAATAGCATGAAGGTGGTGCCTTTTCCTGGGCTTACCTAGAACAGAGGCCAGACAAAATTAAGAGAATAAAAAGCAGATATTTATTCCAAGGCCTTCTCAGTACATTCGGGCAGTCAGAGCCCACCCAGGGTTGCACCCAAAATGGACAACAGGTCACAAGTTTTTCCTGCTTTATAATTTTTGGTCCATTTGCATGTCGGGTTAGACCTCCAATTATAACCTCAGGTAATGAAGTCATCCATCCCAAGCTTGCCCCCCTCAATTTCTCTGCTGTTGACATTTTTTGGGGCCTAAGACAGTGAGGGGTCCTTGAGTTTCAGGCCTGGAGAGAAATTGTTTTGTGTAAGATGTGAGAACAGCAGCTCCAGAGTTACATGGAAAATAGAAGCTGAAAATCCTAAGGCATCAAAGGTGTGCCACGGCAGGGTTAGGCTGGATATTAGAAAAAGGTTCTTCTCCCAGAGAGTGGTCAAGCACTGCCGAGGCTCCCCAGGGAATGGGCACAACCCCAAGGCTGCCACAGCTCCAGGAGCATTTGGACAACACTCTCAGGGATGCACAGGGTGGGATTGTTGGGGTGTCTGTGCAGGGCCAGGGGTTGGACTCAGTGACCCTTGTAGGTCCCTTCCAACATAAGAGATTCCATGATTCTCTGATTCTGCAACAGAGCAGGGGCCCAGGGCTGGCTGCAACCCCAGCACACTCCTGGGGACTGTTTGTATTCGGGGCAGATGGTCCTTGGTCCTACCAGGGTGTCTGAAGTCCTAATCGAGGTCATGCAGGGGACCATGTCCTGCCCAGCCCGGCAGGTCTCTCTCTCCTGTCTGGGACACTCAGAATGCTAAAAAATCCTCTGCTCTCCCTCGAGAAGCAATCCTGGGGCTGCCAGCAGGGAGCAAGGTCAGAAGGGGCAGAGGCAGAGCAGGATCCAAGTGGGGATACCCTGTGAGCATCACGTGCCAAAGCTCTGGAGGATTTCCAGCACATCAGGACCTGCCATCCCTTTGTCTTTGGGGTTGAGTGAGCCCCAAAGAAGGGATGGCAGAGCAGAGGGCCAGTGCTGAGCAGAGCCAGTGGGGCACAGCCAGGGTGCTCCTGCCCTATGTCCCTGTGCTCTGGCGAGTTCGTGGCTGTGGACGTAGGAGACTCATGAAACGAAGTATCTGGGCCATCTCCCCACTCCCAGCGTGCAGCAGGCTGGCAGATAAGATACCACGGGCAGGTGTTTCAGTCGGTGCCGTGTCAGGCGCCGAGAGCGGGGCAAGGACAGGCTGCCAGGCAGGTGGCACTGCTGCCAGGCCGTGCAAGGACACTGCTGCCAGCCCAGAGTGCCAGCCCACTCCTGTAGCACGAGCTGATGCCAGCAGAGACCCCGTGTCTTCTCCTTCCCAACACTTTGACAGACAGCAGTCAAAAAAGACACCCAAAATGAGAATGAACAGCTAAAGAGCAGTAGTGCTGCCTGAGTCTTGTGGAAGGTGAAGAGAGCGATATTTGGAGGTGAAAGATCCTGCAATAATAATTGTTGATGTATCCAAAACCTGCCCCCAAACTGTTTTGTCACTGAGAGAATCCCATGCAGAGGAGACGTGACGTGGCAGCCCTGTCCTGTGTCTCAGCCTGAAGGCCCAGCCATGCCCCTTGTGCAAACACCTCAGGGTGGGGGCGGCTGTGAGGGTGACAGAGACCAGCAAGAAATGTGAGAGACTGAGTCAGTGCCATTTAAAATAGAAATCTCCTGTCATCAAGGTCTGGCCCTGAGTTTTGGTACGTGCTCGGAAGGAAGTCATTGATCCTCCTGCACTTCCACTCCGATCTTCACCAGCCTAATTTGATCAGTGCCATGGCCCCAGTTAGGAGGTCGGCAGTTCACTGGGGACAACACCTGCTTTGAGGCAGAGTTTCAGACACAAATAGTCCCTGGAACTTGGGGGAAGGTCTGCAATTTCTGCCATCCAACATGGCTTTTAGCCTACAGTGTCTTTCTCTTCCCATCTCCTCTCCTCTGCCACTGGCAGAGACACCTCTGGTCCCTCATCCATGTTCAAGTTGGGGACCCATCTTCGGGCATCTTTCCCTCTGAGCTTTGTTGAAATGGACTGGTTTGCTGAAATAGCTTTTCTCTTCCCTACCACCATTTCCTCACTTTTCTTCTTGTCTGGTATTTGCAGATGCTGAAGTTTTCTAACCTCAGCCTGGAAGATGGAAGGACCCTTCTAATCCCACTCAGTGACTGAGAAGTGACAAGGAGCATTAACTGCTGGGTGCCAGTCACTCAGTGTTCCTGAGGTTTCCTTGGAGTCAGCTGTGGAGGGGTGCTGAGCCTGGGATGCCCTGACAGAATCACCCTGATGCGTCACTGCAGAGGGAGCAGGTCTCCTCCCACAGGAGCAAGGAGCCCTGCAAGACACATCTACTGCAGCTCCAGGTCTCTCATGATGGCACCCACACTCCTCCCTCCCCCTTTCCCTGATTCCAAACACCTTTCTGACCTTGAGCTACCGAGTTCTGCCAACCTGCTGTGCCAGGAGGAGGGGCTGAGCCCTCCCGGGTGGCTGGGCAGGCGTAGGCAGTATCTGCAAACCCTGAGTCAGGCTGCAGGAATGCAGTCGGGATGGGGTGGCAGGGAAGGACAACAAAAGGACAACAACACGACCCATGGTGCAGGGGATCTCTGTGGGTGAGTCTGTGAGTGATGTTCTTCCCTGCAGCTGGCACGGCCACAGGCCCTTATACCCACACCTGCACCTTGCTGTGAACCCCACCTC
Organism: Orthonyx spaldingii; assembly: GCA_013397795.1. Lineage (NCBI taxonomy): Eukaryota > Metazoa > Chordata > Aves > Passeriformes > Orthonychidae > Orthonyx > Orthonyx spaldingii. Next base: position 423,544 of record VZTJ01000752.1, read on the forward strand.
TGCTGGGGTAGTGGTATCCCCTGAGCAGCCCCTTTCCTGGGGTGACACTGTTGGAAGACACACCAAGTTTAAAATGTTTGTCTCATAACTTCAGTCAGGTTTGTTTGCCTTTGCCCCAGGGAAAGGGAGCTGAAGTTTCTTTCCAGGGCATTGTTCCACCAGGGGAGGCCCGATGGGCTGAACATCTCAACAGACCAGGGAGTGACCCAAAAGATACCCAGAATGATAACGGGCATCAGCAAACATCAACAACCATAACTCCAGACCTGCACCCTGGCATGGCTGGACACCTGGTCCTGAAGGGGCTGATAAGGAAATCAAGGAGCGAGGACCTAATTAACATCAGAGGCGAAGAAACCAGGGTCCCATAGAAAACCAAATACTAAGAAATACGTAACCTAGAACCAATGAACATTAAACCAATGTATCTCTGTGGGGTTCTGACTGTATAAAGTTTGGGGGAAAATGCTGTAAAACTCCTGTGTGATGGAATGATTTTCTCTGCACACCCGGGCTACGTGTGGATGAAATGATTTCTGTTGCACATCCTGGCCAGAACAACATCCTGGCCACAAATAAAGTAATGCCTTGTTTCTCTAACACTAAAAATGTTGTTGGAGGGTTTTTGTTACTCCTGCAGTTTTCGGTGACAACACCACAGGAATGTTCTCCTGGGTGAAGCCTGTCCAGCCACAGATCTGCAGGGTTTCAGGAAGGTCAGATCCTCTCTCAAGGCTTATTCTCCTCCTGCGGTGCTGGAGTCAGAATAAGGAGAGCCCTTCCCAGCTGTAGGGCACAGAAGCAATGCCGCCCACCAGAGATGACCCACAGCACAGAACCAGGGTCCTGGGGGCCCTCAGGACACCCCCTCCCCGTGGACCTCCACGTGTCTGGGCAGGTTGGAGAAGTGCACATCACTCTCTGCACACCATCCCCAGCTCGCAGCTGCTCTGGCAGCTCTTTGCAGCTCTCTAGGATTTCACAGGGGCTCTGCCTTTGTGGAATCCAACCTTACTCTCCAAGAATGTGTTCCCAGCAGCTGCTGGAAGCAGCATCGCCAGCCTGGCCAGCACATTGGCAGCTCCTCAGCCCACAGGCAACTGCGCTGGAAAAATGGATTGCAGTTCTAGGAACTGTCCCAGCCAAGGCTCAGGTGTGTGGCAGAGGCTGAGTGCACACAGATACCACTGGCACCGCAGCCCCCAAAACTGGGCTGTGGACCAGGAAAGCCCTCCAAGGCTGTACCAATGGGGTGCATGCTGGGGCTTGTGCTTCCACTGGGCCAGGCACATCACATGGTGTAAATTCCTTGGAGAAGGGGATTTTTATTAAAATAAACTGCCTGGGTCACTCACACCATGTATCTCCCAGTTCAGTCATCCTCACAGGGTCTGACAGGTGACCAGTGCAGCACTGCTGTGAGGGGTGATGGTAGGTGGGTCCTTGCTGTGGCTCATGGGTTCCTCTTTACTGGCTACAGCAAATGGTGCCAACAGCTCTTTTAGACCCTTTAGGAACTGACCATTTTCATGGAGCCTCTGACCCACCTTCCAAGAGCCTCAGGCTGGATTGTTGCCTCCGTCTGGGTTTCCTTGCTGTGGGTGCCTTTACAGGAGCTACCATGGGGTCAGGGGAGGAGGACAATGCAAGGGACGTGCATCCCGTCGCCACCGCCACCCTTCCACTATCAAATCACACATCTCCTGCTGGTGTCACCTACACCCCAGCCCTTATCAACGTGCAGCCACCTGGGCTGATGCAAACAAGAGATTGCTCAGCATCTTCCTGGTGTTGACTGTGCCCTGTGCCAGTCACGCTCATAATTTCCTCTTTAGAGTCCCTTCTGGTACTTTCAAACCCAGCCAGTCCCACAGACACTTCCTTCATCCCAGTCTCAGTGTACATGTTAACATGACTTTACCTTCAGGACAACAAACCTAGGCCAAAATGTTCTTCTGATAACCACAAAAATCTCTAGGACAGGAAAACCAGCAGCATAACACCTGCAGCAATGTGCAAAAAGAGGGACACGATTACAATTAAAAAACTGAAAAAAAAAAAAAAGAAGGGAATTAAGAAATTAAAATTGGCAATCAGCAGAGTTCCTGACTTGGAAAGGGCCTTTGAATCCAACCCCTGGCCCGGCAGAGGACACCTCAATAATCCCACCCTGTCCCTGAGAACCTTGTCCAAATCCTCCTGGAGCTCTGGCAGCCTTGGTGCTGTCACCTGAGGAGCCTGTTCAGTGCCCCAGCACCCTCAGGGGGAAGAACTTTTTTCTAATATCCAACCTAACCCTCCCCGATGCACCTCCAGCCCTTCCCGCAGGTCCTGTCACTGTCACAGAGGGCAGAGATCGCAGCTGCCCCTCGGGAAGAGCTGCAGCCCCTGGTTGGGTTTTGGCCTTAGGCTGCTTCAGGCTGAACAGACCAAGCGCCCTCATCCACTCCTTGTATGGCCCCTCCAGACCCTTCCCTATTTCCATGTCCCTCCTTTGGCTATTGTCTAACAGCTTTATATCTTGTCTTTGTAACATGTTGGGCGCTCTGTAAATACAGTGCTGGAGGCAGAAAGCAAATATGAGTGTGTCTGTCCATAGAGGTTCCAGCAGTGTAATAGCAAATGCTTTTGAAAAGTGAGCGTGGGAGCCTGTTGGAAGAAAAGTGATATCTTTGAATAAGCCACAACCGTGTCCAAACACCGAGGAGGGCAAGTGAAATGCGAAACCAGGGGCAGGCAAGCCAAATTTTTTTTGAGGAACAACTTGCTAAAGGCGTAACAACTAACTTCCAAGTGTTTTTGTGAGTAGACAAAAGGTGGTTGCCTGCCAAGGAGGTTGAAGTCAACAAACAATGGAGTACAACAGGACCACTCATGAAAATAAGCTGTGAGGAGAAGTGAGATGAATCCCTCACATTGTTGTCCCTGCTGAGGCGCTCAGGGGCTTCCCAGGTTGTGCCCTTTCTGCACAGTGAAGAAGTTCAAGGAGGTCCCTCATATGAGGATACCTGGAGAGGAGTATTTCAGAACACACTAGTTTACAGGAATGGGAGGAAAAGGCGTCAGGATCTTCACATGGAGAAATGTCTTCACACAGAGGTTTGGGAACTCACAGGTGGGGCTGCTGCCTAGCAGGGGATCCATGGCATGTGGCTTAGCAGTGAGTTGTGGTTAAGGGTCAGAGAGATTTTGGCAGTGAAGTGCTCCCCGAAGACTGAGGTCACCAGCTGAGTGTCTCGGGAATCCCTTCTGGAGCTGGTGCTGCTGGTAGCATGAAAAGCTCCAGAAGCCCTTCTGGTGACACAGGCTTAGCAGCGAGGTTGGTGTGTGTCCGACAGTGCCTCAGACAGAGCTCCTGAGAAACCCCCGTGGGTGTGATGGAGCAGGAAAGGACTGTTCTGGTGCCACGAAGGGAGATTCAAGCACAAGATAGGAAAGAACATGAGTGATGCCTCACACCCATCTCCCCTGCCTGCCCTGCTTTGTGCCCTGCTCCATGATCTGCTGCATGGGTGGAGTCCCTGCCTTCCATTGTTCTTCTAAGGAACCCCAGATTTGTTCACAGCTCTCAGACTACAGCCAGGAATCATTTTGTAGTGCTTTGTTTTCTCAGGCTCTGGGGCTTGTTCCAAGATCCCAGACTGGAATAAGAAAGACTGGGAGCTGATGTTTAAAACCTGGCCCAGGCCCCTGATGGCTATCGGTGGCCATTCCCAGCAGACGATGATCACTCGAAGGGACAGGCTCTGCCTCTGAAGGGTGGCATGTGAGTGCCAGGGCTGGCCTCTGAGAGGAAAGATGTGTGCTAATGTCTTTATAAACAATTTGATGGGTGAAGGGATGGGTTTTAACGTCTTTGAAATGGGTCTTAATGTCTCAACTGACTTTGAGCAGCAGGTTTGTTACAGAGCCCGGACAGATGTGGCTCCTGAAACAGACAAGGGTCTGCACAACCCTGAACTGCTGAACTTTGGGGTAAAATGACAGGTTCGAGGGGGGATATGGGGTAGGCAGTTCGGGCAGGCTGTACCTTCCTAGTACCTCAGCAATGGGGAAAGGAAGAGGGCAACATGCAGCCGGGAATTAGGATAAAAAGAGGCTGTGTCCTCTGAAANTGAATGAGGATAAAAAGAGGCTGTGTCCTCTGAAACCCTGAGAGAGAAAACCCCGCTGGTGTGTGCCCTGGTGGACTCTCTCCCTTTATTCTGAAAGAAATCAAAAGAAAGCGTCTTTACAAATAAACTGGGTCTGCCGGTAGATAAAGCCAGATACTGAGAAGTGAAAGAAGCAATGGGAGGAACCATAAATGTTGTAAGAATTCGACTAATTGACACAGACTGTTACTCATCCAAGACTGTGCTAAATCCCTGGATTTAGCTAAAAAAAAGGGGAACAAAGACACAAGAAGGGGGAGGGTACACATTAGAAGAGGGTCTGTATTAGGCAAGTCGGGGAGTCTGTACCTCTCAAGTACCTCAGCCAGTGGAGAAAGACAAAAAATGCGGCTGGGAAATGAGGATAAAAGAGAGTCTGTGTTCTCTGACAATTTGAGAGACCCCATGGGAAATGCCCACGACCTCTCCTTTTATTCATGAATGAAGCTACGGGACTCCTCCGTCTCCATTTTGGACATAAACCTCTGGTGTTTGCGGATTTCCTGACACCTCCAACAGAGCGCGCGTTGCTGGGGTCAGCCAAGGGAAGGCTCCGCCCCGTGCTCAGAAGCTGCCCCACAGGAGAGCCCCCGCCTCACGCACAGAGCCGGGCCGGGGCCGGGGCCGGGGTCAGCCAGGGGAAGCCTCTGCCCGATCCTCAGCAGCTGCCCCACAGGAGAGCCCCCGCCTCACGCACAGAGCCGGAGCCGGAGCCGGAGCCGTGGCCGGAGCCGCAGCCGGAGCCGGGGCCGGGGCCCGCCCTCCCCTCACGCTGCGGCGCCATCCCGGGGGCTGTCCCAGCACCCAGCAGGGAACCAATCAGCGCCCAGCAGCGACCCGAGCAGCCAATCAGAGCCTGGAACTCACCAATAAACCCTCAGGAGAGGCCCGATAGCCAATCAGAGACCTCCTCTCTCTGCCGCACCCGCCGGAGCGGGAGCTGTGTTCTGATTGGTCCTGCGAGCCACCTTCTTCGCGCCGCAGCCAATCAGAAGCGGCAGCCGCGGCGGGGTTACTCGGGGCCAGGGTTTCCCGCGCCGCGCGACCCGTGACGTCATCGCGGCCGAGGCTGAGGGGCGGCTGCTGTGCCACAGCCGGGACAGGGAGCCGGGAGCGGGGGGAGCTCCTGCGGCACACCCGGGCCTGGAGCCGGGGCCTGGAGCCGGCCCCGTGACACACCCGGGACATGGAGGAGCCCCTGTGACATACCCGGGCCTGGAGGTGGCCCCTGTGGCTCCCCCGAGCCTGGAGGAGCTCCTGTGGCACACCCAGGCCTAGAGGGGCCGGGCGGCTCCGCCCCACCCCGGCTGGCTCTGGACAGCTCTGCGGCCCTGGCCACAACGGGCACGGAGACACCTGCTCAGAGGCTGAGGCTGGAGGAACCTCTGGAGATCACCTCGTCCATCAGCCCTGCTCAGAGCAGGGTCAGCTGGAGGAGGTTGCCCAGGACCCTGCCCAGACAGTGCCTCCACAGCTTCCCTGGGTAACCTATTCCAGGGTTCTCTCCAGCTGTGGGCATGGAGGACTGTGCCGTGCAGTGCCATGAGCTGCCTCAGAGCAGAGCAGAGCAGCCTCTCCCTGCTCCAGGGATGGATGAGAAGCCTCTGTGCACCCTGTGCTGAGTTGCCCCGTGGAGGCAGAGGCAATGCAGCACTGGCTGCCTTGTCCCAGCAGTCACGGACTCGCAGTGAGATCTCCGTGTAGGAATACCCCTGCCCCTGTGGGACAGGGCGAGCAGTGTGCCATCACCTGCCATCAGAGCTTGGAGAAGCACAGGGTGGGGCAGAGGCTCTCCCAGTCCAGAGTGGGACTGACAGTGAGAAGCACTTACCTGAACGAGGGCAGGTCCCTGTCCTCCCCCAGCTGTGAAACTGCAGAAATCCCTCTTGGCTCTGTTTTTGCAGAGCAGGACAGTATAGCAAAGGCAGCAGGTGCAGAAACCAGAAAAGGGTGGGCTCCGCAGCTGAGGGACCCTGCTTTAGTTGCCACGGGGCACTTCAAGAGGCCATGCTGGCCCCTGTATCCATGAACTGATGTATAACCAGGGCCTGGGCTGGAGATTGGCAGAAACAGTGTTGTCTCCAAGGGGGTTGTTCCTGGTTGCCATAGAAACTGGGGGGTTTTTTTGGTGCACCCTCTGTCTCTCACTGTTATAAAAGTACGATAATTGAAATAAAACTTTATTTCAGGCACTGGAGGTTGCTGGAGGGATGGGTGTATCCCAGGAGACCACCAAGGGGCAAAGTCACATCCGCACAGGTGATGAGGCGTGGTCAGGGAAGAGCTGGTCCCAAACGGGGGGCACTGCTGAACAAGGACCAGGAGAAGCAGAGGCTCAGGTGTGTCCCAGGGCTGAGGCCCCAGCCCCGGCATGCCCAGCCCCGAGGGGCTTGGGGTCAGCACGGCCCCAGGGACGTGGAGCTGCCCCTCCCCTGCCCCTCTGCCCACGCCCGTGTGCATTCCCGGCGCTGCAGGGCGTGTGTGGCAGTCGGTGGCCACATCACTGCCTGCTCCTGCCCACCCTCCAAGGGGAGAGGCCACAGACTGCCGAGTCACATGAGGACCTGTGGCTTTGTTACTGATTTACTGCACGGGTGGCTCCTGAAGGTGCTGTGCAGCACCTTCCCCACCTCCCTGGATACCCTCTGAACCCAGGAATGGGGACAAGAGTCTCATATCTGCCAGGTGCTGCTGCAGCCTGGGAGCTGCAGGTCAGCCCGAGAGAGGAAGGGGCTGGGCTGAAAACGCATTTGGAGACCCATCAGAGAATCAGCTGAGGCAAAACGTGCCGTGCCCATGAGTGCTCATGGCCTGCGGGCAGATATTCCTGGCATGGGGTGGGTGAAGACATTTCTCTTTCATGTGAGGGCCCTGCCCTCTGTGATGTTCCTGCTGTGGAGCTGGGGCAGCAAAGCAGTCGGGGTGAATGCTGGGGCACCATCGGGGTGGAGCGAGTGCCTGGCAGGAGCCTGGAGGGCAGCGAGAACGGCTGAGCCCTCCCCAGGCCATGGCACTGCACAGCTGCCTCTCACTGTCCATCCCCACAGCACTGTGATGCTGGAGCAGCCCACCCTGACCCAGCCACAGCTCCTGCCAGGCTGGGGACACCAGTTTCTGCCTGCGGTGCCAGCTCCTGCCAGCCTGAACCTTGACCAGTAACCAAGCAGTAAATATCCCAGGGACAATGCAATGACACAGGTTCCCTCCAGCCGTTGGCACTGGGAACTGGCGTGAATCATGCGATGGAAAGGCGCCAACAAAGAGGCCAGCAGGAGACAAGCCCACACGTGGTTTTCTCTAGAGGGCCCAGCCTCGCCCAGAGCCAAACTAGGTTAACTGGCAACGGTGTTTTGAGGTTAACTGCTGCACACAGGTCATCTGCTGAGCATGACGAAGGGTCCGGGCTGGCCACGCGCCAGCAGGATGCAGCAGGCAATGGCAGAGATCAACATGGACCTGCTGGAAGCACCTGGGATCCCCACTGAAGGCTCCAGGACCTCTTGTCTGGGGTCTTCATGTGCCAGGCACTCCTGCCCATGACACAGCAGTTTTTGCCAGTTGCAGCAGGAGCACTGATGACCATCGTGCTGAGTGTCCATCCCTGGCAGTGCTGTGGCAGCAAAAAAAAAAAAAAAAAAAAAAAAAAGAAAACAGAGAGATGGGCCTGACACCCTCCTTCCCAGCCCACTGTGGCACCAAAAACAAAAAAAAAGAAAGCAGGGAGATGGGCCTGACACCCTCCTTCCCAGCCCACTGTGGCACCAAAAACAAAAAAAAAGAAAGCAGGGAGATGGGCCTGACACCCTCCTTCCCAGCCCACTGTGGAAGGAAATGTTGGTGTTTCTGCTTCTGGCCAGCATTTCCTATCTCAAGCTCCACAAGAAGCTGAATTAGAATAAAAGACTTCTTGCATCTGTTGCCCTTGGCCTTCCTCTAGGGAAATTTCTCAAAACAGCATGTTTAGCTCTAAAACTATCCATATAAAGGGACTTTCCCCTGGCTCTGTGTCCTGCCCACACAGGACACGTATCCTGGCAGCTGGCAGGAGGTGGCCAGGTGGCTGGGATGGCAGTCAGCAAACAGCGTAAGGAATGCAGGGGAATTTCTGTCCCTCTCCCTGGGCTGACATCATGTGGATATAACTGCTCAGATGTGCCACCACCTTCCCGTGGTTTGGGACTGTGTTTTGGTGCACCCAGCAGTTTTTGGCTGCCCTGGGAGGACACTCCACCACCTCAGTTTGGGTTACTGCTGTCCCCTGGGCAGGGGCAGCACGCCAGCAGCAGTGCTGGAGCAGAGGGCTGGCCAGAGGCTGCCTGCCCAGCTCCCCACCATGAGCAGCCAGACCGGGGTGGGAACAGGTCACTCCTCAGCTGCGCTGAGCCCGGCGAGCAGGTTCGGGGCTGAGGAGGATGGGCTGCACGTCCTGGAAAGCAGCGGCCACCAGGTGCTGGTAAACACATTGCGAAACGCTGGGCTGAGCCTCATCCCCCCACATCACAGCTGAGTCATCCCGCACTCCAGGCTGCTCCTCCTGCCACCATCCTCTCCTCTCCTCTCCTCTCCTCTCCTCTCCTCCCCACCACTGTGGGTCACCTCTCCTGCGAGGTCCTGCTGATCTTCCTCAGCACACCTGAAAATGGGAGAAAGTCACGAGTTCTGCCTGCCTCAGTTTCCTTGTCCATGGCAGAAGGGCTCCCAGGGAGGAGACTCAGTTTACCTGCGAGAGGACAGAGCCATCAGACCCATCCTCCCCAGGGCCGAGCTCATCACGCTCTACCCCCCTGAGGGGAGGACAGCAGGACCAGCACCCCTGAGCTTTCCAAGAGGAGCCTTGGAGCTGGGGGCAATTTCTGCACCCTGCAAAGCTTTGGCAGTGCTCCCCTGCCAGGTTCCATCAGGGTGTGCAACCAGGGCCAGTCACTGCTGCTGGGAGAGGGACATGGCTCTTACCCAAGCACAGTGCAAATGCAGTTAAAAAAAAAATATGCAGGCACTCTGCTTGCATGGAGAATTTGACTGTGCCTCTCTGAGCCAGCAGGAACCCTTCCCTGGCAGCGTTGCTCAGCTGGCCCCCCACTCCTTCATCACTGGGGCCCAGTCAGGACTGGTGCTGGGAGACTCTCAAGGCGATCTCTACACCTTGCAGGACCTCTGAGAAGAGCCAGATGTACCAAGGTTCCATGAGGGAGGACTTCAGCTCCTTTCCACTTGTTCTGAAGTAATGCAGCTCCCTGGCATGGAAAAAAGTCCCTGTGGCAGCGTGGCAGGATGGTGCTGGCACCCGCCTGGTGCAGGGTGACACAAGGACCTGTGGCACAAGGCTCTGGGCTGAGAGTTCCCCAGAACTCCCAGCCTGGGCTGCTCCAGGAGCCCAGCTCTGCTCTCAGCACCCGTGGGCAGACTGAGAGGCACAGGCTGGGGGCTCTGCGCTGGCCTCCACTGGGCTGGTGGCTGCAGAGCCTGTGCTGGGGCTCAGCCCTGCTCATGGGCCATCAGCCCGGGTGCTGCACAGTGCAGGCTGCCAGCACCAGCTTCATGGGGAAGGCGTGAGCAACCATCTGAGGTAGCGTTGGGTCTCAGCTCTTGGCTCACCCCAGCACCTGGCAGGGCCCAGGGGCACTCGTGCCACGCTAGGGCAGCAGGCTGGTGTGAGTCACCGGCTCATTCCCGTGTGCCTGGAGCTGCTCCAGGCACAGCCCACCGGCTTGGAGAGGTGGAGGTGGTGGGCAGGCTCAGCTCAGCTCAGCTCAGCTCCTGGGGCTGCTGGGCATTTCTGACTCAGGCAGGTGAACCCCACAGGCACATTGTCCTCTGCTATGCTGGTTCGCATACCATGGGGATGTCCCCATCCCTTGGCTCTGCACATGCTGCTGTGTATCACACTGGGCACTTCCACCCACCGCTTCTTCCCACATGGGGCTGCCCTGTGAGCCTTGCTGAGCACGAGCCGTACTGCCTGGGACTGAACAGAGTGCCCATCAGCTTGGAAACCTGCTCCAGACTGGGTGCTGGTGCTGGAAGATGCCCTGGAGCAGGCTTCCTTCCTTAGCCACAAGATCTAAATCTGGTCTCATCACCAAGCTGGGGTTTCCCTGAACTCCTTTCACTCTGGAGCTGGCAGTACTGGAACGGCAGTAACACCTGAGGAGATGGAAATACAGCACATGTGCCAGAGCTGTGTCTGCTCCAGGTGCTCTGAGCTCCTTGCCTGGCTTTCCCTGCTCACCTCCACGCCGTGTCCCCAGCATTCAGCACTGCAGCAGAGCTCTGTCACTCAGACCTGCATCCTCAGTTCAGCTCAGCTCAGCTCAGCTTGCCCTCAGGGACATTAGCCACCTGCGAAATCCCCAGCAGCCAGAGTGTGCTGGTGGTGAGAGCCGTGCTCCAGCTGGCACAGCCTGCACCAGCCACCACCTGGCAGAGCCTCTTGGACGACAGGACCCGTGGGCAGAGCTCACAGCCGAGGGGAGTCTGGGCTGGCAGTCCCACACATCTCCTGGGATCCACCTCTCTGGGAAACAAACAAAAATCTGCTGGCACCCCTGGGCAGCTCAGACTCCCTTTCTGCCGGGCAGAGGACCTGGAGCACAGTGTGCACTGGGCGCTGCTCACCTTCAGTGTCCTCCAGAGGCACCTGCATGACCTCGTGTGATGCTTCATGGCTGGCCTGCCCCTTTCCTTCTTTGTGCCACCTGCTACTGCTTCAAAACGTGGACATCGAGCCATGCCTGTCCTGATGCTCAGGCTCCCTCTTCCAAACACAAGCTTTTCTGGTCTCAGGCCCAGAATATCCCACCTGTTTTGCCCCATCCTGCAGACCTCCTGCTCCACTGTGGGCTCTGCAGGTTTGTGAGGAGCTGGAGCTGCAGCAGAGAGGCTGAGGGTGCCCAGACCACCCCCACACCTCTGTGATGTCAGGGCTTTGGCTAGAGGGCCCTTGGGAGCATGGACCTGGATGGCACGAGTCTTGGGATGCTGTCGGGATGGGCAGGCTGGCTCAGGGGGAAGAATCACTTCAGGCAGTCCCAGGGTGTCAGACTCTCCAGGCAGACAGCAGGCTGGAGGGTGCAGGAGAAGCTGTAGTGTGGGTGTCTCAGTTTTGAGACAAATTTAAGAGGAGACACTCTGCAATGAGTAGTTTCCTCTAAAGGGTTTCAACAATCCCCCTCCACCCATGGAAAAATGAATACTAATAGTGGAAAGTGTGAAAAAAAAATGCCAACAGTTTAATAACAACAATGCCCACAAGGCAAGGAAGAAAAGTAAACAACTGCTAAACACCGAACTATCAGAACTCACGCCCTCACCCCTGCCCTCCAACAGGAACAAAGAGCCAAAAATGCCCGGAGAATGGGGCAAACGTTGAAGAAATAAATACCCCTTCCCAACAGGTGGTATGAGATGCTGCTGGCTGTCATGCTGAGGGAAGTGGAGCTTCCACAGAGGCGTTCCAGCAGGAGGCAAAAACCTGGTGACTCTCAGGTGTTGACCTCCTCTCCACAGCAGATGAAGTGTCTGGGCTGAAGTCCTGCTGTGCTTTCTCTGCCCAGCTCGGCTCCCTGAGGCTTGGGGCTGGGACAGGGTGGCCCACTCCCCCCAGTGCCACTTCCCTGGCCTCTGACCAGCAGCTGTTCAGTTCACCTCAAGGCAGCTGAAAGATTGCTGCTGCAGCTTCTCCAAGCCAGGGAAGGGAAAAGCTTTTTGCCTGGGCCAAAAAAACCCCAAAAAACAAGCAAGGCAAGCAAACCCAAACTGCACAGCTCCATGGAATGCCTGGGCAGTGAGGCTTCAAAAACCCCAAAGCTCCCCATCTTCCCTGGCCCTGCACAGACCCAGTTCCAAACCTGAAAGATACAGCAACCATTTTGGGGCATAAAGGAGAGGATCATGGAACAGACTGTTATCATGAATCACTCCAGGACAGTGGGTTAAGCAAGACGTGGCAGAGAGATGAGTGGGGAGATCTTACAGAGTCCTCGCAATGAGAACTGATGGTGAAAGAGTAGGACTTGGACAGGCATAATGTCATTCTCTTCTCCATGTATCCACCCTGCAGAGAGCACCCAGAATCAGGAGAACACACAAACCCCTGAAAGCAACCTGGGGACCCAGCTATGTGCAGACTCCCACCTACTGAGGCATCTACACAAAGGCACACACAGCCACGTGCATGCCAAAATGGAAACACAGCACTTGCATCCCCAGACATGCATGAAGGGCTTCCTGTCTGCTCTGACATGGGCTCAGCTGGAGCTCAGATTCCAGCAGAAAAGACACCTTCCTCCTCCAAGGATGTGAAGTGTGGGCTGGGAGGTTTGCAATGAACCAGAAGAGCCACACAGTTGTGGCTGACATTGATTTGTCCCCGGGGTCCCTTCCTAACATGCCTGCATGTTCCAGGTTTGGGTGCAGGGCGTGTTGGATCGCCATGGCCTGAGCATGGGGTGAGTGCTGGCTGGGAGCAGCCACCCGAAGCCAGTGGATAGCTGGCCATGCTGCATCTGGGAGTGGGAGGTGCTGCAGGGAACGTGGTGGACCTTTCAGCATCCTGGAGATAAGCAGGGATCCAGTCTGATCCCCCTGAACACTGCTGAGGGCAGACAGAGCTTCTGGGAAGCCCCCACCTGCAGTGGACTCTGTACATCGTGATTTGCATTGTGACTTAGGACATAGGAGAAGGGGGAATGGTTCAAACCCTGAGGGCAGGGTTACATTAGAGATTAGGAAGAAATTCTTCCCTGTGGGCAGGGTGAGGGCCTGGCACAGGGTGCCCAGAGAAGCTGTGGCTGCCCCATCCCTGAAGTGTCCAAGGCCAGGCTGGATGGGGCTTGGAGCATCCTGGGATGGTGGAAGGTGTCCCTGCCCATGGCAGGGTGTTGGAATGAGATGATTTGTAAATTCCCTTCCAACCCAAACCATTCTATGACTTCTGTTTCTCTGAGGCAGCCGGGAGCATCCTTATCTGAGGGGATGATGGAGGGAGGTGCAGGCCCAGTGCCAGAGGGGTGGTAGCAGAATACAGGTGACAGGGTTCAAGGAGGGTGAGCTGGGCTTTAGTTTGCTCATGGCTGGAAGGACATGTGCAGAGGCAGCAAAGTCAAGTTTTGGCACCACGGAGGCTCTTGGCTCCTTGCCTAGAGGGGTGCCAGCACTGCCTACACTGTGCTGAATCCTCAGGGTGCTGGAACTGGGTCTGGAGGCCAGTGGCACCCTCGGGAGACCGGAGGCACCCTCGGGAGACCAGCACTCAGCTGATTGCTGCCCGGAGAACAGGAAAGGGTTAGCGTGGTGCCTGGTGATGCCTGCACCCAGCTATGTGAGGTATGTGTGGCACCAGCACACCTCGGCAGGGGAGAGAGAGACTCTCCTTGCTCTGCCTGGGTTGCCTGGAGACAGCTCTGCTGGAGCGTGGCGGGAGAGGGAGCAGGGTGGGGACTGTGTGCCCCCACGTCCCACACCCCCTGACAGAGAGGTTGGCTGCTGGCTCCAGCTCTGGTGCCTGGGGAATTTATCTGTCAGAAAGGCAGCTGTCCCCACTCCATTGCCCCGGCACAGTCAGGATTTGCTTTGCAAAACCAAGAGGTGACATTCAGTGCAAGGAGTCGGCAGCAAGCACACAGAACCTGCGCCCTGCTGGCCGTGTCCCTGTCAGCCAGGGCTCCATCAGCCAGGCAGTTACCACCACCACAGATCTGCACTCCAGCTGCTGCCCAGGATCTGTTCTCTGGCTCCAGCATGCCCATCCCACAGTGCCTACCAACCCCCCGTGGGTACGGGAGAGAGGTGGGCTGGTCCGGGCACTGGAGCCGGTTGCTGTTGGAACGTGGAAGACAGTGGCTGACACTGCTGGCCTCCACACGACAACTCATTTCATTCTTCAGGCCGGGAACAGCCACACTCCATCAGGTGTGGAGGGATGAAATCACCCAAGCACAGCCCAAGGGGTCAGACTGGACCCAGTGGGTGTCCCCAGACACCTGTGGGGACACCCTGTTGCCCAGGGACCAGACCTTGGAGCTTATGCAGTCAAAATTTTGCCTTGTACCCCAGCAAAAACTGTCCCAGCCAAGGGAACTGGCAGGACCGGTCCCCACGCCTGCAGCTGCCACCAAACAATGCCTTGTTTTGACAAAGGCAAAACCGCAGCCTCCAGCAGCCCCAGCCAAGCTGGGACCAGAAGGAGACAGGTACAGACTCCCAGGGAGCCTGACAGGAGAGGAAAGGGAGAGGAAGCTGTCCCTGCAGGTTCCCAGGCTGAGGAAGGCTGTGGAGCTGGAAAAGGCATAGACAGACCACGACAACCAGGAAAATGCTGGGTTTTTTCAGATGCTGCTTTTTCAGTTCAGACGAAATCCCAAAGTGGGACAAGGGGGTGTTGAGGGCTTTTCCTCCCCAAGTGCTTCTCTGTCCTTGCCTTGTCCCCAGGTGACCAAGCTTCCAGGCTCTACAGCACGGCTCTCCCACCAGCAAAGTCCATGTTGCCCTGAGAAATACAGGCTTAGGGCTTTCTCCTGCTGCCTGGGCACCAGCAGAGCACAGGGACCTGAGCCTGGGCCAGTGAGAAGACCCAGGACAGTGCCTGGGGACCTGCTAAGGGGGCTATGCCAGGAGCCCTCCAACCAGCACACAGTGGAGGTGCCCACCTTGCAGTCCTTGACTCGGGGACCTGCTCAGGAACCCGGACATTTCCTGCTCCCTGCTGTGAGGTGTTGGGCCCACTGCACTGGGAGGCACAGAAATTCCCCCATGTGCAGCCTCCTGGTGTGACCCATCCCAGAGGCTGCACTTTGGGTTTGCCCTGGGGCTGGGGATGTGCAGGGCTTTTCCCCAGGGGAGCAGGAAGTGTTTGGGTACATCCTGGGGACTAAAGGCCCTCTCACAGGGCTGTGCATTGGGTAAATTTGACCTCCTTGCACTAAAAGCCTCCCATTTTCCATTGGGAATGAGGATGCTGAGCTGGGTGGGCTTTCTTGCTGTTGTCCCTCATCTACCCAGAGGAGGAGTGGAGGCTGACAGGGCTGGTGCAGTGGCACATCCTCCTGCACACCAGCTCATTCCACGCAGGGACAGTCCATCACACAGGGCAGCATAAAGACCTCATTGTTCCCAGATGGAAATGATCATCCTGGTGACCTGGAAATACAAAGCAGCTCTGTCAGCAAAGCTATAGGGTTTCAAAAGCTGAGATCAAAGGGCCTCCCGGGTCAGACTCTGCAGGCCCTCACAGACACCTGTAATAAAGGCACCTCCTTCTAATTATTCTCATTTTGCCTGCCAGAGTCACCAGGGCTGTGGGGTTCGTCCCTCACTCATGGAGCAGCAGCAGGGACAGGGACATGGCAGGAACAAAGGGCTCTTGTGTGGGGATGGGCGGGTGCAGGGAGCTTTGGCAGAGCAGCATTTGCTCCCCTCTGCCTGCTGTGAGCCCCAGCCGTGCCTCTTGCCCTCTCCCACCCCGCACCACCCTGGCTGGGCAGTTCCCAGTGATGTCCCCCTGCTCCTCTGCACAGCTGGGCAGACAGGAGGCAGCCAGCCCTGCACTGAACCAGTGCCACTGGGGACCTGACCTCTCCCAGCACAACCTGGCAGCACCAGCACTGTGCACTGGGAGCCTGTTCCACACCCTCTGCCAGACCCTGGAATCTCTCCCACAGCAGCTCTGCAGAGTGCTTTCCCCAGCCTCTTATCTCCTGGACTTCAGACCCCGCCATGGGACAGATAATCTATCTGCAGACACACCTCAAGCATGCAACGATCAGCCTGTGAACGCTGGATTTCTCTTTCTGCTTTAAATTGGCAGTGGTGGTTCTGGAAATGGTTGTGGTTTTGTTCAACCCAGGCCACATCCCTTTGGCCCGGGTCAGGGTGGCTCCTGGCACAGCAGGGACACTGTGGCTCCTCTGCCACTGCCTGTGGGGTGGATGGGGAGAGGTGAGAAGGCTTTTGGGTTTTTTACACCTTTTCAGAGGTGTAACAATGGCTCTCAAGGTGCAGGGGCAGGACCCTCCTGTGTGGGCCCAGCAGAGAGCAAAGCCTGCTGTGGCACATGTGGGATGAGAGGGCTCTGTTCTCAGCAGGTCAGGCTCAGCAGGTGTTAGGAGGAAAACTAGGACTGTCCCTGACCTCAGATGTCATAGGAGAAAATTAGCACAGCTCCCCAGCAAATGGTTGTGCTAATTAGAGGAGGAGGAGGTGACTTATATTGTTCAGAGGTTCCTACGGTCAAGGGTCAGCCAGGTCCCAGCTCTGGCTGTGGGCTGCAGGCTCCTGAGGAGCCAGAGGTGCAAGGTCCCACCTCTTTTTGGGTCAGATGGACACCTTGTCTGCCCCAGGTGCTGCTGGTTTGAACTTGACTTGTCCTTCCCCAGCAGTACTGGAAAGATGCTTCACCTCCTCCCCTCCCTCCCCTCCAAAGGGAGCTGAGAGCAGAGGGGGACGGGGCTGCAGAGGTGACACCAGCAGAGGACATGCCTGGGGCTCAGAGAGGAGGGACAGGCACTGCAGGTGGTACACAGGGTCACCGACCAGTCCAGGCCCTGCTGCTCAGGATGGCACACGATGATGGCAAATTTCGTGTGATGGCATTAACCACCCTCCTGCTGGGGACTGACTCTGTGCCCTGAGGAACCACCAGGCTCTCTGTTCTGGGGAATTTGGCCTGCCTGGTTCACATGGCACAGTTTAAATCTGCGCTCTGTGAAAGCAGTTTGGGGCCGAGCAGGGGGACACTGCTGAGGCTGTGGCAGCCAGAGCCCCTGGGCAGGGTGTCCCACACCACTGAAGGAGGTGAGGGGCTGTTGGGGCCCTGGGGTGCCATGGGCTGTGCCCTGGAAAGCCCCAAACCCCACTCACTGTGCCCGGTGGCTGCAGCCCTGGGACAGCCTCTGTTTGCCCTCGTTTCTGCTCCGCCCGGCACAGCCGTGTTTGCCTTCACACGGTGCCCGGTGCTGAGCAAACAGCACGTGGGGAGAGCCAGCAGCTGGCAGGGAGGGACAGCACTGGCTGCGTCCCCAGGCCTGCCTCCCCTGCTCCCCCCACAGCAGGCTCTGCAATAAAAACACAGATCCACTTTGAGCTGGGAGGCTGCAGGGCGGGGGATACTGGCAAGGCACAACTGCCAGAGCAGAAGGGTTGTTGGGGGCCGCAGGAGGGATTCACCAGCTTGCCTTCAGGGGTGAGCAGGTCTGCATTATCCTGCAGGTGCTGCCATCCCCATGTGATGGTCGTGGGGATGACACCAGAATTTGGGAAAGGCAGTTTGCCCTGACTGGGTGGGTGCTGGGAGCAGGGGTGTACCCTGGGTCTGAGCAAGTCTAGCCATGACACCTGCACCCTCCTCTGTGCCATCGTTGTCCCATTGTCTCAGCCATGACAGGGCGCTGAACTCTGCTTTTTGCTCTTAGGGTTTGTTGTCTCCTGTTTGGTGGCTGCAGACTCATGGCTGTCCACAGCTAAGGACTGGGAAGAAGACTTGTCAGGCTTCTCCCAGGGAAGTGGCCACTGGGAAACTGCACTGATCAAACAGCTGGGCTGGTTTGAACTGATTTCTCCTTGTTGAGAAGGATAACATGAAGACATCTACAGACGAGGCTGCTGACAGAGCAAAATCTCTCCAGACTCAGTCTGCAATGAATTCAAAGCAGGAAAGTTATACACTGGTTAGTGCAAGTGTCTTTTTTCAGCAGAAATGGAACAGTCAATGTGCTCATTTCTGTCACTTGTGAGCTCTGAAGCCAAACTGGAAGAAAGCCCACGCTATACAAGCAAAAGAACAAAGAGCCCAGCTCTGTGCCTGGAGGGTGGCCCGCAGTGTTACGTGGGCTCACCAGCTCCATGTAGGACAGGTCTCAATTGATGGAGTTTGTTACAAGTACTGTCCAGGTGTCCTGTGTGGTCATTGCCCTCCTGTGGCCGTTCCCAGGCCAGCCAAGTCCAGCTCTGTGTGTGTGGAAAAAGCTGGAGACGGTCCAGGCTGCTGTGGCCACCCCATCCCCAGCACCAGCTGTGCTCAGAGAAGCAGCTGCCATAGGTCAGGGTGCTCCTACAGCTCCGCTCGCCCCCCAGATTTGCTGGACCTCATCCCAAAGCGCTGCTGGCCTTCAGCTTCTCCTGGTGATGAGCTTAAATCCCACCTGCTCCCACAGAACCTGCCCCAGCCTCGCTGGGCATGAGGGCCACGATGGTGCTGTTGGGAGAGCGCCAGCCAAGCTGCAGCAGGGCCAAGGGGCATGACCCACGCACTCACACCATCACTGCTGGTCATTGTCCCACAGGACACCAAGGGCTGGAGAGCTGGATGTCCCCAGGAGCACACATTCCCCTCTGCAGGTGAAGAATGGGCACACGCCGCTGGAACACCTCAGGCTTCCGGAGGTCCTGACCCAAAATGACCATCCCTCCTGGAGGGAGTCATCCCTGAGCCTGTGATCACCACAGGGCCAAATGGATGGCACTCCACCAGGAACTGCCCCAAGGATCTGATGCTCCTTGATGGAGGAGAGGAAGGACCACTGTGCTATCAACACTGATGGGGAAGGTGCCCAGGTGGAACGGGCATAGGGTGGCCAAGGTGGCACCGTGGTCAGTGAGATGACACTCACTGATGGAGGATAAACATGAACGTTTCAGCAGCTTCCCTCCACAGCCCAAGGCTACACACAGTTCCCTCCAGCACACCTAGCAGCTTCTCACCTGGCCTGCCCCCCAAAACACGCAGACACTCCTCTCTGCAGGCAAGTGAGCTGCACCTTGGGAGGGGGTTTGGCCAGCTGAGCTCATGCCGTGGAGAACTCTGCTGCTGCCAGGCTGTGGGAGTGAAGTCTCACGGCAGCCAAGACCTGTAGTTTGGGTAGACATGAAGCTCCTCTGCCCACAGGACAGCCCAAAACTGATCAAGACCGTTCCTTTTCCTAACTGCAACCTCACTAAGTTTGGCTCCCGATCCTCCCTGCCCACTGCCCCCAGTCCCAGGAGCAGAGGGATTCTGGGGGGTATCAGGTGTCACATCAGCCATTCTGCCACAGCCTCGTGGCATCTTCACTATGGTTGTGAGCCAAAGGCAGGGAGGAGCTGCCTGCTGTGGGTGCAGCACTCCATGTGCTGGTTCAGGTGTGGGATGAGCTTGTGTCAGGGTTGGAGCAGATCCAGACAAGCCCTGAAGGGCTGGATGTGGTGTTTGCCTCAGTCTCAGCCACAGGATAGCACTGGAAGGATCCCGGACAAGGTCTTTTGCTGTCCTGTTGTCCTTGCCTCAGTGTCCCCTTTCCCAGAAAGCCTGCAGCAGGGCTGGGGTGGGCTCTGCACTGGGACTGAGTGATCCTGAGTGCTCTGAGCCTTTCCCACCCTCCAGGACACAGGCCCAGCTCTGGGTGCCCGGCCTTGACCGTGGGGAGGCACCGCTGCCTGAAGGGCCCCGAGGTGCCGTGTTTTCCTTTCAAACAAGCTGTGAGCACTCACCTCCATAAATAAATAAATCAACCCCAGGATCACGGCACCCGCCTGCCCCCGGCCGTGACAAAGAGGCCACTGTTGGCAGCCAGCTCCTCCTCCAGCGCTGTCAGGGCTTGCTCCTCAGGGGTTTTGCAGAGTCAGGCCAGGGCTGTTCTCCAGGCAGGGGAGAGCCCTGGGGCTCTCTGGGCACTGAGGCGGAGCAGGGCCTGGGATGGGAGGGAGGTGGGGAATTTCCACGGCCGGGCGCGTGCAGCTGAGCCGAGCCCAGTCCTCGGAAAGTCCAGTGACACAGGGAGCCGCGGTGGCAGCCCGAGGTCGGGCAGAGAGCCGGCAGAGCACGCAGCAAGGGGCTGGGGCCAGGCCTGCAGACCCCACAGTGTGTGCCAGCACCGGGCAGTGCCTCCGGGGCTGCAGGAGCTGCCCTGGTGCCGGGCAGACAGCAGCGAAGTTCAGAGGGTCCCGCAGCCCCTCCCCTCCCTGACAGCTCGTCCTTTCTCCGGGAAATGGGGGCACGGTGCTGCCTTAGTCCGAGTGGGCTGCATGAACAGGAGGAAGAGCTCTGGCACACTTGCCAAGCCCTTGCTCTGCTGTGTGGGGGCTGCACAGCTCTGTGGCAGGAGAGTGAGAGTGGGACCACAGGGCTGCAGGCTGGGGGAAGGAGGGCTTTCAAAATGGGGTTTCCATTAGTTTGGGGTCTCCACTGGCACTTTCAGAGTTGCCTTTTATTTCTGTGAGCAACATGTTTGAAGGCAAATTAGCTTCAGGACCAGCACATGTCTGAAAAGAGACAGAGCCCCCAGAGTGTGCAGCCCCACAGGGTTCCACCGCTGGGGCTCCGAGCCACCTCTGCACCCTAAATGCCCTCTGCAGCTGAGAGAACCACCCAAGGTGCTGGAGAAGCAGAGCTGTGTCAAGGCTTCCACATCCCTCTTCTGGGAAACCACCAGTTCAGGCTGATGGGGTGGCCTTGGGTGTCCCCGGGCTGTGCCTGCAGGATGTCTGGGATGGAAGCTGGGAGAGCAGACAGGGGCATCCCCGGCCACCGTGGGACTGCCGGGAGGGCAGGGGCAGGAGCACCTCAGCCAGAACATCCAGCCCTGGCTTCGGCCACTGCACCAAGGAACAGGAAAGTGGTGCTGAGGTCACTACGGCTAAACTGAGCTAAAAGCCTGGCCACCCTCAGCAGCCCTGGGAGATCCAGCAGGATTGCAATATTCCCAGCTGCCCTGGAGATCTGGATGGGTGCCAGGAACCTCCCTGGCTTCCCACATCTCCACCGGGAGCCCAGCCAGCTGGTCATGAACCCCAGATCCTTGTGCCCAGCGCTGGGGGAGGTGCACAGGAATGCAGCTCCAGCTGTTACAGACCCACCAGGCACTTGGCTGGGGGAATCCTCAGCCCCTCATCTTGGTTTTGCACGAGCTGGTGCTGTGCTTTATCTGTCCCAGGGCAAAGAGTTTCCCTGCGTGCTTCCATCCTGTGGATTCTTTCCCTGTGCCCCACTGCACCTCTGCTCTCCCGGGGTGACCCAGATGAGGAGGCACGGCTCGGCATGGGCGCTGCCACTGCCTACACTCGCCCTTTATGTAGCTCATGACCCCACGACTGTTTGCAAAATGAATGTATGGGTGGTGCCACAGCCCGTCTGCCACAGCATCCTCAGCCAGCTCCATGCTCAGGGGCCCTGCCCACACGTACACACCTCCCACAAGGCAAACAGCCCGTGGGTAACACCACAACTGGGGGGGCCCTGCAAAGAGGTTCCTCCACCCACCAGGTCAGGCAGGGACCCGGGGACCCGCTCCAGTGGCTCAGCTGTGCCTGGCTGTGCCTCTGGGAGGGTGGCAGGTTTGAAGGTCTCCCAAACCCTCTCCCCTTTAGGCTGCTGACATGGCCCCTGTGCTGGGCAGGTGCCTGGAACTCTCTGTATGGGGTCACCCCTCCGCAGGGCATCCTTCTGCCCCATCCAGGGCAGGTGCCCTCACCTCTGCTCTTCCCTCCCTCCCTAGATCCTGGGGTGTGGGTGCAGCCCAGCCTGATGGCCTCCAACAAGCCATCAGGAGTGGGGGACAGCTCTTCTGGCCACGCACAAAGGTCACAGAAAGGGAGGTGGCTGGACAACAGTGTCTCTGGCCATACTTCAGCATGAAAAGAGAAAATTTCTGACCATCAGGGCAGGGAGGAGCTGCAACCAGGCAGGTGTCTGGAGCAAGGACCAGCACTGTTGGGGCAATGCTTGACCTGTCCACAGGACGGGGGACTCTTGTAGTCCCTCAGCCCCTGGGAGCAGAGGTCCCTGCTGGCTGTTGCCCTGGGTGAGGAATGGAGCCCCACCAGCGCTTTGCCAGTGTCCGACTGTGCTGGTGACAGGGCTGGCTCTGGGACAGCATGGGCTTGGCAGGTTTGGGAGCATCCTCACCTCTCACAGTGATTCCTCAGCCCCTCCTCTGTTTTCTGGAGACCTTGGCAGAAGCCAGATCTTTGTACAGACCACACGTTTCCAGCCCTGAGCTCTCCAAACAACCCTCTGTGTCAGCAGCCATGACCCCCTCCAAGACCCCAACCTCCAGCCCAAGGGGTAGAGCAGGGGGGGACATGGATGCGGGGGAAGATGGGGGCAAGGATGGGGAGTGTGTGTGTGTGCAGGGTTGGGATGTGCGTGACAGGAGGGTCTGTGTGTGTGTGAGGGGGGTACGGTGCAGGGGAGGGGGGGACAGCACTCCAGCTTCCCCAAAGGCATGAGGGATGAGCAGAGCATCCCCAGGGGCTCTGGCTGTGCCATCTGCCAGCAGAACAGTGGTTAGAGAGGGAGAGAAGGAACAGCATTCTGTGAAGCATCACCAGCTCTCCAAGGTGCCCAGAGGGTGCAGTGCCCTGGGATGGCAGAGCAGAATGGTTGCTGTGCCTTGCAGGGTCATGGCCTCCCCAAAAGGAGTTTGCCCACTTTGGTGAACAGGTGGCAAAGAAGGACCTGGGCAGGGCAGGAGGGTCCTCCAGGGCTGTGGAATTGTTCTGGTCCATCTGGGCACATTGAACCTGCTGGCTCTCGGGCTGGGGATGTGACAGTGGGGGACACACTGACCGTTGAGGAGGGGATCCTGCCCCAGGGAGGGAGGGAGGCTGCAGAACCCATCACAGAAAGGTTCTGTTGATCCCATGCAGGTCAGGTCTCCTGACCTGACCCAAATGTGACCCCTCCTGATCCCACCCCACCTGTTCCGGCTTTGATGATAATTATGCCCTGCAGACTGTTCGGTCTCTGTGCCACACCTTGTAGGCGGGGGCAAAGTCTGCTGCTCGCTCCGTTCGTGCCCCGTGGCTGTACCGCGGTGCCTGGCGCTGGCTCCCTCCTGAACCCCCCTTTCCCGGAGCTCCCGTGGAAAGGGGCGGGGGCTGCACCCTGCCTGCCGGCCCAGCTCTCCTGCCCCCAGCCCCTGCCCTCACCCTGTTCGTGCCCTGGGCCCTGCAGACCTTGAATAACCTGTTCCCCCTCCTCCTCCTCTTGCCTCATGACAAAGCAGCTGGCATGCAGAGCGGAGGGTAACCGCAGCGGAATGAGCTCATCGCCGCCCCGGGGCCACTGTGGGACACTCGCAGGGTCACCCGAGCTGCCGCTGACGGCCCTTTCCCCATCCAGCTTTCCCTGTGGCACACCCCATGTTAAGTGCCTGTTTCCTCAGGATAAATGGGATTTGCTCACTATTTGGGGACAAGGCAGGGGGAACTAAGCTAAAGACTGCTGTAGGCTCTGTACTGAGATTCCCAACATGCTGTTGTAGATCCAAGAGGAAGAACTGGTCTCCCCAGAACTCCTGTGCGCACCAGGAGTTCTGCACAGAGCCGAGTCACCCCTTGCTGTGCTGCACCCTCAGCCCTCCTCACCTCCCTCAGCTGCAGAAGCTTGCTTTGAACCCTGGCCAGAGTGTCTGTCTCATGGAGACCTGATTGCTGCTTTCATCCCAGTGAGCTCCATCACCCTACCCCTGTGTTCTGGGACTCGTGTCCTCCACATCCCACAGCCCCGGGGACGCTTGGTGGCTTTGGCCTGGGCAAACTGAGATAAATACCAGTCAGCTGGGCTGGTGTGTGTGACCCACTGTGGTTGGCTTGCCAGGGCAGAGAGATGCCCACCTACCTCTGCATCTGGGCAGCTGCATGGCACTGTCACCCCTGCCTTGAGGAGAGAGGCACAGCCCAGAGCTCAGACTGGTTTGTGAGGGGGTTGAGATGTCTGCAGCGCCTTTGCAAGACCTCAAGCTGTTTGGCTTGTTTGGAAGTGGCTGGACAAGGTGCTGCCGGTTGTCACTCAGGGCTGGAGTGGCCCAGCCAGATCCAGGAGGGTGTTTGTGACTCTCAGTTAATGCTGAGGTGCTGTGAATGCTGGAGGTCTCTGACTCCAGGTGAGCCTGTCCCTGCAGCTCTGAGGCCATCAACCTGTGGGAACTGAAACTAGGAAAACATCCAGTGTGAGGTCACACAGCCCTCGGACACTGCCCAGCCGTGCCACAAACGGGCCCTCAAGCCGCTGCTGGGGCCACACTTGGGTGGATGGTGCCAGAGCAGGCAGGGCACTGGCTACCAGGTACAAACCTGTCTTCACCATGTCCTGATAAAATGCCAGGGATGGGCAAGAGTCCACCCATTGTCTGGTTGCATCTTTGCCAGGCAAGGCTGGGATCAGCTCCTGACCCCCCTGAACCCTCCTGGGGGTTCTGCTGCCACGACACAGGGAGCACTCACCCTATATCATCAGGTGCCCTTCCCCGTTGCCTCCATCTGGGCTGGATCAGGGCATGACACACCACCGTGACTCCTCGGTCCCATCAGCACTCCTCAGGGATTTCTGCCCATCCCAAAGCTCTTCTCAATCCAGCAAGCTGGAACCAGAGACAGGCTGGGCTGTTCCACAGCATGGCTGAGGGTGAGGGGACAGCTGGACATCTTCTGTGGGTGACAGAGGTGGGACGTGTGTGACTTGGGCCACCAACGTGTGGGGTGCAAGCTGCCTGAGGGAGTGTGTGTGCCCACGGGTGAGGAGTTGTGTGGGGACTTGAGTGAGTAACTGCTTGTGAGTAACCCTGTGTGTAACTGCTGACACCTGAGTGATGCAGTGTGCACCTCTGCAGTTCTGTGCACACCCACAACTCACACTCAGTGTGTGTCTGTGTGCACACCCACAACTCACACACTCAGTGTGTGTCTGTGTGCACACCCACAACTCACAGACTGAGTGTGTGTCTGTGTGCACACCCACAACTCACAGACTGTGTCTGTGTGCACAGCCACAACTCACACACTCAGCGTGTGTCTGCATGCACACCCACAATGCACACACTCAGTGTGTCCCTGTGTGCACACCCACAACTCACACACTCAGTGTGTGTCTGTGTGCACACCCACAACTCACACACTCAGTGTGTGTCTGTGTGCACACCCACAACTCACAGACTGTGTCTGTGTGCACAGCCACAACTCACACACTCAGCGTGTGTCTGCATGCACACCCACAATGCACACACTCAGTGTGTCCCTGTGTGCACACCCACAACTCACACACTCAGTGTGTGTCTGTGTGCACACCCACAACTCACACACTCAGTGTCTGTGTGCACACCCACAACTCAACACACTCAGTGTGTGTCTGTGTGCACACCTACAAGTCACACACTCAGTGTCTGTGTGCACACCTACAACTCACACACTCAGTGTGTCTGTGTGCACACCCACAACTCACACACTCAGCATGTGTCTGTGTGCACACCTACAACTCACACACTCAGTGTGTGTTTCTGTGCACACCCACAACTCACACACTCAGTGTGTGTCTCTGTGCACACCCACAACTCACACACTCAATGTCTGTGTGCACACCCACAACTCACGCACTCAGCGTGTGCCTGTGTGCACACAGTACATGGTATGTCCATGTGTCTGTCTGTAACCTTCACCTTGTGCCTGGACAAGTTGTGTATCCGTGTCCGTGAGTGTTTCCAGTGTAACACACTCTGTGTCACACCCAGAGCTGTGTATCTGCAGGTGTCTGACACTCTGGGACTCCCTGCGTGTGTGGTCACACATGTGCAGCCGAGTGTGCGTGTGGGTAACGTGGCGTGGTGCAGGATCAGAGTCACAGAGGCACAGAATCATGGCAAGGCTTGGGTTGGATGGGGCCTTGAGGGTCATCCAGTTCCACCTATGCCATGGGCAGGGACACCTTCCACCAGACCAGGTGGCTGCAAGCCTCGTCCTGGCCTTGGACACTTCCAGGGATGGGGCACTCAGATCTTCTCTGGGCAACCTGTGCCAGGGCTCACCACCCTCACAGGGACGAATTTCTTCCTGACATCTAACCTAATCCTCTCCTCTTTCAGTTTAAAACTGTTCCCCCTTGTCCTGTCACTATCTTCCTGTGTAAAAAGTTGCTCACTCTCTTTTTTATAAGCCTCTTTCAGGCACTGGAAGGGGGTCTAAGGTCTCCCTGGAGCCTTATCTTTTCCAGGATGAACAGCCCCAACTCCCTTTGTCAGGATATCCTCACCCAGCAGTGCATCACCTCCTGGTTCCCTCAGTGGTGGGACAGAGCTGTCCCTGCTCGGTGGCACTGCTGGCTGGGGGCACGGCTCCTGCTCCCGCAGCAGGTGATTCCTGGCAGGACCCCGGCAGGCTGGGGCAGGCAGCGGGTGCCAGGCACTGCCCCCACCCTTGCTCTACCTGTCAGACAGGTGGAGCTGGCCACCTGCCACCGCCTGCCACCGTCACTGCTGGGAAGGGAGGATGCGGGAGGGATGGGTCCGCACAAAGGCTGGGGACCTGCCCATGGGTAAAGTGACCCTTGGGACCTGCTCCCTGGGGTGGCTTGGGAAGGGCTCCCAGAAGCAGAGTTCCTAGGAAGCCGCGGGGAGAGGGGGCAGACAATCAGCTCCTCCATGTGCCTGTCTCCTCTCCTGCTGTGCTCAAAGCACCCCTGAGGCACACGCCAGGGCACCCTCCCTCTTAGTCCTGTTGTTGAAGAAGGGTTTCCTGCACATGGATTCCACCAGCCTGTTGGGGTGGAGGAGCTGAAGGGCTCCTCCTGCAAACCCTGAGGGGTTTGCTGTCCATCTGCCCCTGTAGATCCCACACAGAGCATCCTGGATACTGCCAGAAGCAGACCTGGGGCCAAACACTTTCTGTGCAGCTTGGTGGATCTGCTGCCTGCCCTGGCCTCGCTCCTGACAAGGCCAGCACCTCAGATGGAGCCCAGTGTCAGACAGAGCCAGGTCTCAGCTGGGTACCCTGGGAATGTGCAAGGAAGAAAACTGGGATGGGCATCTCCACACGCTGTGGCCTGTGCAGAGCTCCCAGTGGCACAAGCCACACTGTGCCCACTGTGTCAGGTGCTGCTCGAGCTCAGAAAGGGCCGAGGCCCTTATCGTCCTGGTGCTGGAATAATGCCGATCCCATGGGGAAAATGCAACTGTCTCATCCCTCAGGCCCTGGCCCCAAAGTTCCTGTTTTTTGCACCACCACTATGGCCCAAGAACTGGGCTTCTTCTCAGTTCTCCCTGCTGCCCACCCCCAAACGTGCCTTATGTAATGGCAGTGGTGTTTGTGGCTCCCGCAGAGAGTGCTCTGAAACTCGTTTTAGAAAGGCCTGGAGCGACGAGATCTTGTCAGACCCACCCTTTGCCCAAGAGCAGGCTCAGGCCTGGACTTGCTCACCTGCAGTCCTGCAGGCAAAGGCTGGAGGAGCGCCAGCTCTCCAGGGAGCCTGAGGATCACACAAGATCACACAATGGCAGCCCCTCGGCCAGCTGGGTGTGCCCCAGCTGAGGCTGGCAGCCTCGGCCTGGACACTGTGGCCACCAGAGTTGTGCTCAGTCACTTTGCCCTGGGGGGTGTTTCAGCAGCAGAGACCCCCCCACCGGAGAGGTGAGTGCCCTGGATGAGGAAAGCCCAGGCAGGGGGATCTGCCCCCAGCCAGATCAAAGTGAAGTGATATCTTCCGAGGTTTGGTGTTGGGATGACCAGGACTAGATCCTCAGCTCTTCATCTTCGTGGCTCAGCCTGTCCTGCAGAGATGGAGGGGGCTCTGACACCTCACCCCAGCAGACCTTTGCCCCGGGGCTCTGGCAGGAGCAGCGCTGACGCAAGAGACACGCAAGCCTGGCTTGTGCTGGGCGGGTGTGCCCGCAGCTCTCAGGGCACACTGGGCGGATGGAAAGCTCTGATGTTTGTGAATGGTGACAGGAAGGGCTAAGGGAACATGGAATTGTTCAACCTGGAGAAGAGAAGGCTCCAGGGAGACCTGAGAGCCCCTTCCAGTGCCTAAAAGGGCTCCAGGAGAGCTGGAGAGGGACTGGGGACAAGGGCCTGAAGTGCCAGCACTAGGGGGAATGGCTTCCCACTGGCAGAGGGCAGGGATAGATGGGATATTGGGAAGGAATTCCTGGCTATGAGGGTGGTGAGGCCCTGGCACAGGGTGCCCAGAGCAGCTGTGGCTGCCAAATCCCTGGAAATGTTCAGTGCCAGGTTGGATGGGTCTTTGAGCAGGCTGGGATAGTGGAAGGTGTCCCTGCCCATGGCAGGGGGTGGAACAAGATGGTCTGTAAGTTCCAACCCTGGTTCTATGATTCAGGTGCAGGCAGGCAAGGAAATACAGCAAACACCACAGCACAAGACACTGCATGGCACAGCAGGCTGGGTGTTTTATGATGTCTGCCTCCTGTCTCTGCTCACTGACCCTTGGAACCCTACTAGAAAGAGTCACAGGAGGGCTGTGATGCTCCTGCCCATGGCCATGGTGGTGCTGACCTCCCTGGGCTGCCACAAGGTGACACAGACTGTGACAGTTCCCATTTCCTCCCTGCGTGCTCCTGTTACATCTCTGGCTATCAGCAGCCTTCACAACACACCAGTGCTGCAGGTCAGGAACCCCCAGAATTGTTTGTGGAGCACCCAGAGAGAGAGGGACACATTTCCCTTTCCATTCAGGCTTGATGGACACAAGGAAATGCTCAACAAGGGGTTCCCCATGTCTCTGGCTTCATTGGGCACCATTGCAGTGCAGCAGGGTGGTAGCTCCTGTCTTCCAGTTTCTCTTCTCTCAGGCATTTCAGACTCCACTGCTTCTCATCTTCCTTCTGCCCCCACCACAGCCTTCTGCTCTCCTTCCTCTCTGACTGCCTGTGCTCCCGTGCTGGGACGCTGCAGCAGGGGAAGGTGGGGAGCTGGGACAGCCTCGCTCACACACCTGGAGCGGGGCAGCTGAGGCAGCTGCAGTGTCCTGGCCACACTGGCTTTCAGCATTCTGGCTTTGGAAGAGTAACTCCTGCTGCTTAGTGCCTTGCTGCACTGGGCCCAGAATGTACCCAAAATGGTTTGGTGGGCTCAAACACCTTCTTTACTCTGTATATTCTCAGTGAAAACTTACAGATGAGCATGTGGCCACAGCTGGGTGGGAAGGTGAACAGCGAGCGGAGGAAATTTGGGCTCCTGGTGACCTCATTGTAAAAAGAATCTGCACAGGCTGGAGGAAAGAAAATACCAGCTGGGAGCTGCTGGGAGCTGAGTTCAGCCGGCTCTGTCCCCCATCACACAACCACAGCATCTGCAGCTGCCCCCATCCCCATCACCAAGCCCAAGCTCCAGTCCCAAGCCTCTCCAGGACACAGGGCCTTGAGGACCACACATGATGATGGCTTGGCAAAGGGCTCCTGGGCTGGTTTGCATGTGGCCTGCTCAGGAGGAAGCGGTGACGAGCTGGTGGTGCCTGATTGCTGTGGGGAGGTGGGAGCTCTCGGGAGGCATCGGGCAGTGAGTGAAATGTCTGTGTGATGGAAGCTGCAGCAGCCCTTGACAGCCTCTTTGGCATCTCCCAGCCCACCAGGGATGCCGTGAGCTCGGCTGGGGCCTTCAGTTTGTGCTTTGCCATTCCGGGACTCCCCAGCTCACACTCTCTGCCCAGCGACTCCGTTTCAAGCTGGTGCTGTGCCAGGCTCCGTATCGCGTTTGGTGGATAACAAAGGGCAGGGCTGGCCAGGAAACAAGAATGCAGTGAACATTTCTTGTCCTTCCACAATGAAACAGGCCTGGGGTTCTTGGTGGCAATGAGGGAGAGAGGGGAATGAAGGAGGCTGGGAGATATCTACCCAAGAAGTCCCTTTCCAGGATGCCAGAAACCAAGGGCTGAACATGTATTCCAACCTGGTCAGTCTGAGATCTGGTATTTTCTGTAGGAGGGGGAGCATCTGAGCAGGAACAGGAGCTGGGGAGGATGCAGA
The DNA here is from genome assembly GCA_013397795.1 of Orthonyx spaldingii. NCBI lineage: Eukaryota > Metazoa > Chordata > Aves > Passeriformes > Orthonychidae > Orthonyx > Orthonyx spaldingii. The sequence continues at coordinate 453,413 of VZTJ01000752.1, forward strand.
GATGCAGCTTTGTCAAACTTGTGTGAGAATAAAGCTTTGGGCTGGAATCAGGTCATGTAACCAGAGTCAGAGAATGGTTTGTGTTGGAAAGGATCTTAAACAGCTTCACCCCCCTGCCATGAGCAGGGACTCCTTCCACTAGCCCAAGTTGCTCCAGGCCTCATCCAACCTGGCTTTGGACACTTCCAGGGATGGGGCAGCCACAACATTTTTGGGCAAACTGTTCCTGAAGTCTGTCCCTGAGGAGAAGGAGCAGCCACTGGGGTCGGCAGGAGCCAGAGTGCAAGCAGAGCTCTGATCCCAGAGAAGCAGCAAGCACAGCACGGGGCTGTGAGGCTGGGACAGCCCTTCCCCAGGGGTGGTAGGGCAGCTTCTGCTTTACTCTTAGGCTGCACTGATGCCTTAGGATTTTTAGCTTCTGTTTTCCATGTAACTCTGGAGCTGCTGTTCTCACATCTCAGACAAAACTATTTCTCTCTAGGCCTGAAACTCAAGGACACCTCACTGTCTTAGGCCCCAAAAAATGTAAACAGCAGAGAAATTGGGGGGCCAAGCTTGGGATGGATGACTTCACTACCTGAGGTTATAATTGGAGGTCTAACCCCGATATGCAAATGGACCAAAAATTATAAAGCACGAAAAACCCGTGACCCCTCGTCCATTTTGGGTGCAGCCCTGGGCGGGCTCTGACTGCCTGAATGTACTGAGAAGGCCTTTGAATAAATATCTGCTTTTTATTCTCTTCATTCTGTCTGGCCTCTGTTCTAGGTAAGCCCAGGAAAAGGCATCAGCAGGGAAAATGCCTGGTGCTGAATCACCAGAGCCAAGCATTTGGGAGCTTGAACCCTCCAGTCCCATCCTGCATGTAGAAGCAGAGGATGTCCCAGTCCAGACCCCGGGAGCTGTGCCTGGAAGCAAGGGATGGGTGGGATGCACAAGTTGAAATGCAGTGCTGACCACAGGGAGAGGGGGAGATGGGCATGCGCAGGCAGAGGCGTGTGGTGTGTCCCAGGGTGGGACCCTGCCTGCCCAGGGTGGGACCCCCACGCTCTGGGGGTGCTTCCCCATGGCACTGGCTCCCTGCTGCCGCTGGTTCCAGGCAACTGCACCAGCTTCCCCATTCCTCCAGTGGGAACAGCCATTCTCTTGTTAAAAAACCAAACAGCCCAGGGTTGTCAGACAAGCTCCTGGCAGCAGGCAGCTGCCCTGGCCAAGCAGGCACCCCTGGCAGCTACTGCTGGAAGTGATTATCAAAGAAACTGTCGGGCTGTGAGGCAGGGAAGGGTTCTGGGAGCCCAGGGAACGGCAGTGACCCCGGGGAGCAGGGATGCAGCCCCAGGGGGCCTGCCCAGCCCTGGGCATGCCAGCCCAGCCCTTAGAGCAGGCAGGGCTGGAGCCTGCCGTGGCAGCACCCCGGGTCCTGCCCAGCCCCTGTGTGATGCAGGTCCCCTGGGCAACAACTCTGCCCTGCACATCTGACCTGAGCAACAGCCCTCCCCTCAGAAGTGCAGGTACGTGACACCCCCACCTCCAAACATTCACCTTCCTGCCCCCAGCACGGCCCCTAAAGCTCCATCCACGAGACCCCTCAGCACTGGTTCCACCTGCTCCGCACCCTTTCTCCAGTGCTGTGCAGCAATTCCCCTCCATGGTCCCCAAAGAATCCGTGGTTCCCATGGGGCTTCCCTTCCCTGCCATGCCTGAGCACTGACCTCGCTTGCAGAGGCAGAAGGGTAAGGGAGGCTGAGAGCCAGCAGGGACTGCAGGGAGCTTGAAGGCAAGGGGAGCAGTGGGAACCAGAAGGATGGTCCCTGTCCCCATCCCCACTGCATTCCCATCTGCTCTGATCTGCTCAAGGATGGCCACAGCCTGGCTTGGCTGGAAAATCAGGTCGTGCTGTTGTGCTTAGGGGCAGTTCATGGTCTGGCACGTGGGATATTGGACACCTTCTTGCTGGTCCAGATGCAACCTCTCCCCTCACCCAATTTCTCTGTTGCCACTCAGCACATTTCAGCCACAGCAACCTGCTTTTGGCCACAGCTCCTAGGGGCAAACTGTGCTCTTCCCTAACTGGGACCAGGGCTGAGCAATGGCCCCTGTGCCCCTTTGGGAAGTCTTAAGGGAGACAAAAAACACCTTAATGCTAAGATTTGAAGGGTGCCCAAGTTATTTCCATGGGAACTGTATGCCAGAAGCATGTTCAGCTTGGGACTACCTGATGGGAAAAGTCTCCCAACAGACCCCAGGGTAAAAGTGTGAGGGGAGGCTGTCTTGGAGGAAAATCCTCTTTTTCTTCAGTTCTTGTCATGGCTTGCCACAGCCATAAAATCCAGGCACCTCCAAAGAGAATAAAAAAATAAACAAATCATCTCTTTTTCATGCCAGTGTGCTGGGAGGCTCTGCTAGGGTGGCTCAGTGTAGGCTTGGAGATCTCTGTAGGGGTTCCCCCGTGCGTTGTGCACACACATTGGGGTAGGTGTGTGCATGTCTCTGGCCCTGCTCTCTCTCCAGTCCTTCCTGGCTCTTCATCCCACAGACCCACACAGACTTCATGAGAGGCTGCAGGGTCTGGTCCCCCCATCTGTGCCCACAGACTCCTGCCTCTTCCTCCTCCTCTCTCACAGGGTGCCCACAGAGCTGGGGGGCCTCAGGGGACAAGGGAGAATGGCTTCACACTGACAGAGGGCAGGGTTGGATTATATTTTAGGAGGGCATTCTTCCCTGGGAGGGTGGGAAGGCCCTGGCACTGGGTGCCCAGAGAAGCTGTGGCTGCCCCTGGATCCCTGGAAGTGTTCAGGCTGGACGGGGTTTAGAGCAACCTGGGATAGTGGAAGATGTCCCTACCCATGGCAGAGGGATCACAGTGGGCTGTAAAGTCCCTTCCAAACCCTTTTCAGACTTTCTGATCCACAGCCCCTGCCTCTGCCCTGCCTGGCGTGCCACCCACGGAGTGATGGCAGCGATGGGCAGTGGGGACGCTGGGGGCTCAGGAGGCGAGGCACACGGGTTCCCTGCTGCTGTTGGAGCTGGTTAAACATTGTCCCAGGCCAGTTAGGTAACACAAACTGCAGCGGGAAAGAAATGAAACTGCTTGAGCAAACAAGGCGCGCTTGGCAGGGCACCAGGCTGCGTGACAAAGTGCTCCCCTCGCACTGCCAGCCTGCTGGGGTTATCTATTTACGGAGAATAAACACCTCGCCCACAACCCCAAACTCGAGGGCCGGCAGCCAGCAGCACAGCCGGCTCCTGCGAGATCCAGCCCGGGGATGGGCTTGCCCTGCTCCCCGTGTCTCCTCAGGGACACGCTGGTGGCGCTGGCCCGGCCCCTGCCACGTGTGCCACTTGTGCAGGCAGCAGGACCAACGCTGTCCCTGCTGCCACCCTCCAGCCTGCCCGCTGTGGCAGCTCCAGGGGGTCAGGGATGGACCCGCAGCTCCCTCCACTCACCGGAGCCAGCAGACACCAGGCAGGAAAACCTGTTCCCTGGGGAGGGTTACGCAAGGGACCTGACGGAGGCCTGGCTGCAGCCCAGAGCATGGACTGGCTCCAGGTTCACACCCAGAGACTGGGACCTCCTCTTGCAGCACAGGGCAGCCCTGATCGCCTCACCCCAGCACGTATCTGGGAGCAATACAATTTCAGCCCAGCGTGCTGCAAGGCGAGGAAAAGAGGCCTTCCATATGAGACCAGGCATCCCAGGTGGACCAGCAGGACAAGTCCACATGTAAACAGCAGTCTAACCCACAAAAAAGAAGTTGGATCTGGCCTATGGGCACCTTCTGCCCCTGCAAAGCAGGTGGGTTATGCCCTTGATGTTGTTGCAGCATCTCTGGGAGGATGCTCAAACCACCAACCTCACAGTCAAGCTGAGACCAGGCAGAGTGGGAGCAATTCCAGCTGCTGCAGCCAGCACAGCCCATGGGGGACAGCCCACATGGTCTGTGTGAGACCTGGCTTTGGAGGGTTTACTGCTCTCTTTTGTAATGTGTCCCACTCCTGCAGGGAGATGTTGAACGCTACCATGTCGCTGGCAGTAATGAAGCGGAACATGGGCAGATAGTGACAGGACAGGGAGAATGGTTCTAAATTAATAGAGGAGAGATTTAGATAAGATATTAGGAAAAAAAATTTCCCTCTGGAAGTGGTGAGGCCCTGGCACAGAGTGCCCAGAGAAGCTGTGGCTGCCCCATCCCTGGAAGTGTTCGAGGCCAGGTTGGATGCGGCTTGCAGCAACCTGGGATGGTGTAAGGTGTTCCCGTTCATGGCAGGGGTGTGGAATGAGATGAGCTTTATGGCCCCTACCAACCCAAACTGTTCTAGGATTCTATCTATGACAATGGCTGGATCCCCCTGCCAAAAATGCATCTCAGGCTTTGCAAAGCACCTTTACTGTCTAGGCAGTAAAACCTCCCCTCACCCTCCTGCTGGTGGTCTGGCTTCTTTCCTTAGTGCCTCCAGGCAGTTGCTGAAACCATTCAGGAGGTTGTGGCACAGCTCTTGCCTGGGCATCCCAGACCTGGTCCAGCTCCATGCTCAGAGCACAGGTCCCTGGGCTTTTCTTTTTGGGGTTGAGCAGGAACTGAGCAGTGCCCAGTGCCCTCTGTGTCCCCATTCAGCAGATCCTGGGCACCAGCAGAAGGTCAGGGTGGCACCAAGATCCTCTGGTGCCCAGCAGAGTCCAGAGAGACTCACTGTGAAATGCAGTGTGTGCCAGCTGGGAGCCACGCAGGAACTGTGCCACGTTCATGGTACAAACGCATCTGAGAGTCTGCTTGGCCTCCAACACCCTGAGTTCCTTCTTGCCACCCCAAGACATACCCTGTGGGTTGGAGACATCATCTCAACACCCCTGGGACAACCTCCTGTCCTCCTCACAGCTGGGCTGGATGGGGGAGGCAAGAAGGGGAACGTGATGTGTTTGGGCTGCTCACACTGCCAGGTCATTGCAGCCCCCCTTGTGAGATGTGGTCCTTGGTGCCACCCAGGCCTTGGAAGAGGCCAGGAAACAGCCAGGCTGGAAGGTGAGCAAGCATTAATTAGTGTAGTGCCTGTGCTGCTTCTTGATATCCCTTCATGTCTCCCTGGCCAGAGAGAGGCTGAAGGTTCTCCCACAGGCTGTGACCCCCAGCCAGGCTGGGATATTAATGTGGAGGCTGTTGAGGGATCCCCTTCCCCAGATCACCCAGGACTTTGCTTCCCATCAGCCTGCGACTGGTGAACCCTGGCTTGGAGCCAGTGCTCCAGGAAAGGCAAGTGCCAGGGCTGGAATTCTAAAAAGGGTTCTCAGAAGGGCCAAGCTTTGGGCGTGAGTGTAATGCCCCTCCATGGGTGGCTTTCAGCCAGTCTGGGCCAAGCCCACCTCACCCAGAGGAAAACCCTGTGACCCTGTGCCAGGATGACCAGGCAGGAGATGGTGGCAGATGGGGTTCCTGCCACAGGACATCCCAAGTAACACAAATCTAGTCCTCACCATGTCTTTAAGAAAAACGACAAAAATTACAGGGAGGTACAAAAAACCCAACAAACCAACAATTTATTCATCTTATATTCCCATTTGAAAAGGAGGAAACCACATGCACCTGCTGGGTGCCTGGCTGGGTTGGCGTCCCCTCCTGTGGCTGGCACAGCACCAGTCTGTGCCCTGTGACATCACTTCAGTCCAGCTGAGCCACCTGCCACCACACACCCGTGTGCCCCACAACGCACACTCGCACACAGGAACATCTTACTCATGAAAAAATATATCTGTACATTCACTCTGTGCTTTTTTTTGGGCCTTACATAAATTAGAAGCTACTTTTGGGGAAAAGGCCTGTCTCTAGACACAGCCCAGCAGCTGGGTTGGAAATGCAGCACGGCCCTGCTGTCCCACGTCCTCTTCTCACTGAGGGCTTTCTGGGGCCAGGTGAAGCTCCACAATGTTCCCGTCTTCTCTCAGCAGGTGCCACACTGAGAAGCTGCTACACAAAGGGGGTCTCACCCAACCCACCACGCAGCGAACAGGACAGGGGCACCTTCAGCACGGTGCAAGCAGCGAGAGGGAAAACCCCACAGCTGGGACAAGCTCTGTCCAGTCACAGGTGACACAGACGTGCTGCTCCTCTGCTCAGGCAGGAGGTGGGTGACAGCAGGAGACCTGCTGGGCTCTCACACTGGGGCTTGAACTTCTCTTCCCCTTTGCATCTGTTCAGCCTTTGGAACAGCCACAGTCCCTGCGGCTCCAGTTGGAGGTACGAATCCAGCAAGGGAAATCACAGTTTGCAATAACCTACTGGAGCCAGAATATTGGCTCTGAACGCCTCGGTGCTGGCAGCCACCTGCACACACGAGCGTGCCCGTGCGAGGGTCGGAGTTCCACGCGCTGCATGGGGCAGCAGCTTCCAGCTACAGCTGCAGGCAAAGTTTCCTGTCAAGGAGCCCAGCTCAGGGCTGGCCCTGAGGGGCTTTTCAGACCCTGGCTCATCCAGGACTCCTACAGCTCCTTGTTCCTGTTGAGCACCTCCTCTTCCTTCCAGCCGCTGGAGTTCTTCCCAAACTTGTACACCAGCCGTCGCCCATCGACTCTCTCCAAGATCTCTCGTTTGTAGTAATATCTGCAGGAGGTGGAGGTGGAATCAGGGCTCTGGACACAGCCCCATGTGCTGAGGAGCTGCTGGAGGGCTCAGCACGTGTGAGGCAGGACCCCCAGGACAGGGGAGGGCTCTTACCGCATGGCTCTGCTCAGCTTCTCGTAGGTCATGCTGCTGTTTTTCTTTTTCTGGCCCCAGAGCTGGGCCACGGCTTCCGAGCGCAGGAACTTGAAGACTCCCTCCCGCCGGTCCTCCCACTTCATCAGCCCCTCGTTCAGCTCGGGGTGGATCAGGATGTCCCGGATGAACTCCCACAGGTGGGTACCTCTTGGGGCTGAAAGAGGAGATTGAGCTGTAAAGGAGGGAAGCTCCTGCAGGTCCTTGCACTTTGGATCTCCCTAAACCCCCCTGCCAAGGCCCACAGCCCTTCCTCCCATCCTCCCCCATGAAGCCAAGAGGGGGAGGCCGTGCCAGCTCCTGGGCTGAAGGTTGAAGGTTCACGTACAGTGCTTGCTCTTCCGGTTCTCCAGGCAGTCTCTGCTCTCCTTGCTGAGTTTTCGGGGCCGTCCCCGTTTCCTCTTGCCGTGTTTGCTGTCCCCTTTTTTGCTGCCTGAAAAGTGGTCTGTGCACACAGAGAGGGGCACACGTCAGGCTGGGCTGCAGCCCCTCCCTGTCCTCCTGGGGACCAGAAGCACCCTCTCTTCAGGCCCAGGAAAACGGGAAATATCCCCTGAGAGCAAGGTCACCCCATTCCCTCCAGCCTCATTCCACCCTCATCCATCACACGATGCTTAGGGCAGTGTGCTGTTCCTTCCCCAAACCCTGCTGCTTCCTTGCATTCCTGGTATTCCCAGTATCATCACCAGCTGGGATCCAGACCGAACGCTGATTTCTGTGCCCAGGACCTCTGGCTGCAGTCTCCACCCATCCCTTCCCATCAGGATCACCACTGCCCAGCTATCCCAGCCCTGCCCTTCACCCTGCTCAATGGAGAAAAGCAGAAGCAGAGCACTCAGGGAAACAGACCTTCCCCTCCTTCCCAGTGTGAGGCTGGGTGTTCAAGTGCTGCCCCTAAATCGTTGCCAGGTAGGATGTGCAGAACTGCCTGGGAGCCAGCCCTCCCCTCCCAGCTCCTGTCTGGAAGCAAACAACTCACCGTCAGGGAAGAGCTTTGATTCTGCAGGGTCCAGGTCGAGGTCACTTCCACCGGAGTCCTGAGAGTTGGGGCTGTGGGACATCACAGGCCCTGAGGGGCAAAGGATCAGGGCTTAGACCGCTCGCTGCTGGCATCTGGAGACTTTTCCCCCTGGGTCCCACTGCTTCCCCTACCACCAGACTGCTGCAAGACCCAAACCCACCCTTGTCACAACACTGACCTGAGACATCAGAGCTGCCTGGGGACATGGCACCCGGCAAGTAGGTGAAGTCTGTGAAAGGGTTTGTGGGCTTTAAGTCCTCCAGGGAGTCCTTGGCACAGGGATTTCCCGGCTCTGGAAGGGGCAGAGAAGGGAAGAAGGGGTTAGCCTTGCTGCCATCCGTATGTGATCCCTGGGGAAAAGGCTTTGCCAGGGCCCCTCTCTTACCCAGGTGGCTGGAGTTCAGGAAGGTCTGGGAAGTTGCATCCTCTTTTTCCAGCAAATCAATGATCCAGTTCAGCTCATCAGAGGCTACAGGGGTGAAGGACTGGGATTAGCAATGCCTGTTCCATATGAAGGGGAATAGTGGCTACTGGGAGCTGAGCCCAGCCGTGCCTGGACTCTCTCTGTGCCCCCACACCCTCCCACGCAGCCTCTGCAGTGCCCGGGGAGCACTGGGCTGGAGGAGGGCTCTCAGCCTGGTTCTTCAAGCTGCCAGGCCTGCAGATGAAGGAGCCCTCGGTGCACTCACTGATCTCATGCAGGCGGTCATAGAGCTCGTCCCCCAGGGGGCCGAAGATGAGGCGCATCTGGTCCCTGCTGCAGTGGCACAGCGTGTGCCCGTCCATGTTGCAGCAGGAGAAGTCGATGGAGCTGGCGTCGTACTTGTTCTTCTCCACGTGGTAGCTGATCCACTCCAGCACCTGCACCTTGGTCCAGAAGTACGGGAGCTCACTGAACCACTCCGGCTTGTCTGCAAGGGATGGAGAGCAGGGCTCAGAGCGGGGCGGCCGTGCCAGCACCATGTGCCTCGTTTGGGCTGCTGGTGGCCACTGGACACCCAGTCTGCTCCAGTGGCGATCCTGCAGGACACAGCAGGCCCTGCACTTGAGAGCTGTGGGACTAAAGGGTCCTTAGTGCCCTGCCCTGCAGACAGCAATGACCCCGTACTCCCACCCCTGCTGGTTTCGGTGCCATTTGTCCCGTTTGTGCTGCGATCCACCCTGCTCTGCTCGTGTGCTTCTCGTGCCTCCCTGAGCACCATCACACGATGGTCCCCCATCACCAGGACTGTACTTCCAAGCTGCTCCTGGTGAGCCCTGGCAGCCTGTCCCCTGTGCTGTGCTGCAGGAGGAGGACAGTGACTCCCCCATCTCCTGCATGAATCAGATGTGCTCCCAGCGGCCACACCTTGTGCCACCCAGGATCTCGTCCCACAGCCTTTTGGCCTTTCCCCGGGGAAACTGAGGCACGGTGGAAGCTGCTGATCTGTCCCAGTGGGACAAGCACCTTGCAGTGCTCTTCCAAGCCAGTGGCACTGCCTCACAACTGCCCCATGTGCCGGCTCCCCAGTGCTGCCACTGCCACTCCCCTGGTCCTACCTGTGCTCTGTGCTGGGGGCTGGCTGGCGGGGAGGCTGAGCCCCAGGCTGCTGTCGTCCCCGAGGTGTCCCAGCATGTCCAAGCTCGGCTGCACCTCGTCCGGCTGGTACATGGCGCTGATGTAGTTGGAGAAGATGTTGCTGATCTCACAAGATCCTGCCATCGAGCTCTGTGCCGAGAGACGACAGTGAGCCCCGGCCCCGTGGAGGCAGGGGGACCCAGCCCGCAGCACCTGCAGCACCCCAGAGTCAGCCTGGGCGAGGTTGGGCTGCCCCTCCCTCCACCTATCGTCACCTCCCAGGTCACTTCTGCAGAAATATCCACCCAGCCTGCTGGCTGGGGCTGGGGCCTGACTCACCACCTCCTCAGGGGCCAGGACAGAGGGAGGCTGAGCCGGAGCAAACTGGGGACGTGGCGTCACTGCGCTTGTGAAGAGCCCTGTCCCCAGCAGCCTGGCCTCACCCTGCTGGCAGCCAGCAAGAGGTGACAGCAAGAAGGTGGCTGGCAGAGGACAGTGACGCACAGCCCCTCCGTGCCTGGGGGCACTCGGCCACTGCCCCGTCCTGAGCCCCAAGGCACAGCGGGCTGCCCACGGCTGGGACTCCAGCAACGCCGGTCCTCTCAACCAGTCGCGATAAGCACATCCCAAGCACTGCAGCCAGGAGGGGACCAAGCCCTTTCCCAGCCCTCGTAGAAAGCCAAATCATGCCGTCCGCCTTCACCCTGGGGGCTGAGGGGAGCTGCTGTCCCGCTGGCCCCCGAAGGGCCGGCAGCGCGCGGGAGAGAACCGTGGAGCGAGAAAAGACCAAAGCGCATCCCCCGGTGAGAGCGAAGGCGCACAGGGAGGAGAGCAAAGCGGCTGTCCTGGGCTCAGGGACGTCAACAGGCCTCGGCAAAAAAGCCTTGGTACCTTCTGTGAGGACAGCTCCAGGAGCGGCGGCTAATCCAGAGAGGAGCAGGGAGCCGGACGGAGCCCTGGCCGCTAGCCACTGCTCATGGGCCGCGGCAGGCTGGTGCCGATGGGCAAGCCCTGCCCGTGTCTGCTTTTATAGCTTGGGCGGCGTAACAATCTGGCAGCCCGAGGGGAATTCCAGCCCCAAACGTTCATGCTCCCAGATCCAGGTGATTTGCATAATATGAACCACCGGGTCCCAGCCCTGCGCTGCCTTGCCGGGAAATCTGGGTTGGCCAGTTTAATCATTGTCAGAGCCCGTGCCCCACCGGTGCCCAGAGTTTCACCCACACTGGCTTTCACGGGCTGTTTTCTTTGCTGCCATTTGCCAGGCTCATGTTTGTTTGCTCACAGCAGCAGGTTCACTCAGCTCCTGCAGCCACAAACACCCATGGGGTGACCAGGGCCTACAGATCCCAGCCTGGGGTTTGCCTGCGGCAAAGGAGCCAGGAACACTGCCCCAGGCACCCACCCGGCCAGGGACAGCCAGCCCTGCAGCCAGCAGGGGTTTGTGGGTGCCCTGGCCATGCCTGGAGCACAGGCTTGGACACAGCTTTTCCCAGAGCAAGAGGGTCTCAGTGACCAAGCAGGACTCAGGTGGGGACAGGTGATCTTCGTAGGGGTGGAGCAGAGACCAGGCAAGTGCCTGAGAATTGCTGCTGTGTCAGAACGGGCCGATTTTTGCCTGGGGGAGGTCTGGGACGGGCTGCAGAGCCGTGGCAGCCCATCCCTGCGGTGTCAGACATGTGCCAAGGGACAAGGCAGGGTTGTGGGATGCATTTGGGGGTTTACCTTTGGTGGCTCCTGCTCCTCCTGGGACCCTTTTGAGGTATATTCCTGCTGGCTTTAGCCATGTGCTGGCAAGGGAGTCCCAGCCAAAGCTGGGGCACCTCTTTGCCTGGCCCTGGTACTTTCCTGAGCCAGCCACATCCATGCCACATGCAGACTGAGGCACTCCTGGGCACCTGGGAGCAGAGCAAACCCTGGCATCACACAGCCACCTCCTTGTCACTTCAGGGTCCTTAGCACTTCAAACCTGGCAGGAAACCATCTCCTGTCACACAGCGGTGACAGACTGCTGCAAACACGGATACTCCACCTCGGCACGCCGACCAGCAAGGGCAGAGTGGCTCATGTCCTGTCCCCCGTGTGCTATCCCCCAGCCCCGGGGCAGGCAGGGCCGGTGTGCCAGGCAGGAGGCACCGGGTCCCACCAGCTGATCACGTACTCCAGCTTCATTTCTCCGCAGCACAGTCACGAGTGCTGGGTGCTGCCAGGCCATTTTGTTTCCTGGACACAGCATCCCACAGGGACATCCCCATGCTGGGGAGCAGCCCCATCTGTCACTGCCACAGGGCAAGCCAGGGCCAGCAGGGAAAGCAGTGGTGCTGGGCAGACACGGAGCCGGAACGTGCATCCAGCCAGGGATTGAGCCCAGAGCTCCCCCATGCCTGAGGACCTGGCTGTGCACTGGGCTGCCAGAGCCTGTGCTTGGAAAGCTGCCCCTGGGGAAGGTTTTGCCACCCACCACTACAGTGCAGGTGTCCCTGGGGCAGGGTGGGACATGCCAGCACTGTGCCATCCCCTGGGCCACAAGCCAAGGGGTGATAAGGTGGGCATGTGACATTTGGGAGTCTTTGTGGGGAGGGACCCTCAGTTCTTCCCATCCCAGGGAGTCTGGTGGCTCCCTGACAGGGCTGTCTGGCACAGACCACCCTGAGCACCCCCTTTCCAGGGCTCCCTGACAGGGCTGTCTGGCACAGACCACCCCCTTTCCAGGGCTCCCTTCCCTGCAGACCGACTGCAGCCCTCAGGGAAGCAGCACAGTCAGTCCGTGCACCCAGGCAATGCCACCAAGGGGAGAGGTGCTCTCGTGGGTGACACCCTCAGCCTCTGATGTGTGCCTGGCACAACGGGAGCCCTCCAGCCCCTTCTGTGCCTCAGCTTGCCCCTTCCCTCGCTGTGGGTTTGGGAATCAGGAGGTCAGTGGATCTGAGCAATCCTCCCCAACACCCTGCAGGTCCCCTTCAGCCTTCCTGCCTGCAGGGATGCCCTTCCTGCCCCTTTGTCCACTGCTGGGCCCTGTAAGGGCCCCTGGGGAGATCACCATGGGCAGCACTCCCTGGAGATGCTGAAGCACTGTGCTGGGAGCTTGGGAGGGCACAAGCCTCTCCCGAGGTGTGCCCATGGCCTCCCCAGAGCCACAGGGCACAGCAAGGTGCAGAACGGTGCCCATGGGACCCTCCCCTGCCCAGGAGCAGCTGCAGCACTGCTGGGCTCAGAGCAACTCCTCCTCCTCGGGCCTGAGGATGGGTGGCAGAGGACTGCCAGGGCTGGCAGCCCCCAGGGCTGTGTCCCTGCTGTCTCCTTGCTGCTACTCCAAGCTCCCAGTGCACCTTTAGGCACGTGGGGTGCATGGCACAGGGTGCTGCCAGCCCAGGCTTGGCATCTTGCTGCAGCAAGAAGGAGGTGGCTGTGAGTGTGGAGTGACATGGTGACACGATGGCCAGCAAGAAAAAGTGTCTGTGGTGCCATGAACGGCTGAGGTGAGGATGCTGTGATGTCACCTGCCCTGCCAGGGCTGATTGAGGCCGTGGCACCCCCACGTTTGTACCCAAGGCTGCCGTTTGCCCTGGCAGCACCACGGTGGCTGTTGGGACGGAGGTGTCACACCGAGGTGACAGCCATGTCACAGGCTGAGGGTGATGCAGGGCATTGTGCTGGGGGCTGGGACACCTCTGGGCACTGCCAGCCCCCCGAGACACCTCCGAGCTGGCCTGGCATTGCCAGGTGTGTCTGAACCCCAGGCTGCAGCCCCCAGTCCTCACGGTGGGGGGTGCACAGGCAGGGGGCAGGGACCCAGCCGAGGGGTCAGTGTGGGCACAGCCCGAGGCTGGCAGCTCCCACTCAGCTGCTCTGTCTGACCAGCTCAACCAGTGCTGGCCGGCTGGAAAAGAGAAAATGGAAGCTGCAGGAGCTGAGCCCGGCCCTAACGGGTTGCAGGTACAGGTCGCTGCCCCCCTGCCCACCCTGGAGGAGGCCGGGGGGCTCAGCAGGCACCGTGTCACCCGTGCCTCCTGCATGTCCCCCCACCCCAACCCGCACCGGCCCCTGCCGACCCCACCTCCCAGCATCTCCCCCCAAATCTCCCCCCAGCACGACCCTGCACTCCCCCAATATCCCCCCAGCCCA
>VZTJ01000752.1:467375-513671 GCA_013397795.1 Orthonyx spaldingii
CCCTTCCCTTCCCTTCCCTTCCCTTTTCCCTTCCTCAGTGCCAGGTCCTGCCCGCTCGGGGCCCCGGGGACCCCTCACTGGGGGAGTTGGTGTGATGCCGCAGGGTCAGGGATGCTCTGGCTGCTGCAGGGGTTGGCTGTCACTGTCACACGGGGTTGGGACTGCCTGGTTGGAACCCTCGTCCTCCTCCTCGCCAGGACAGGGGCAGCCCAGCCGGGCTGAGTCCCGGCTTCCTCCACCTCAGCCCCTGAATTTTCCCCCACTAAGATCAGTTCTGCCCTGTCTGCCTGAGGACCTGCTGCCTACAGGTGTCCAGGTCACCTTAGAAACATGGAATTGTTGGTTTGGAAAAGCCCTCTAAGGTCATTGAGTCCAACCATTCCCCCAGCACTGCCATGTCCACCACTAACCCACGTCCCCAAGTGCCACATCCACACATCTTTTGAGCACTTCCAGGGATGGTGACTCCACCACTGCCCTGAGCAGTCTGTGCCGGGGCCTGCCCACCCTTTTGGTGCAGAAATTTCCCCCAGTATCCAACCTGAACCTCCCCCGGTACAACTGGAAACTGTTTCCTCTTGTCCAATCTTCTCCCAACCAACAGGATTATAGAACCACAGAATGGTTTGGGGTGGAAGGGACCTTTAAGGGCCACCAAGTCTAATCCCCTGTCATGGGGAGGGACACTTTCCACTCTATCGGGCAGGGCCAGCAGGACCGCAGCCTCAGTCCCCCCTCCCCATCTCTCCCCCAGCCCCTGGGCCAGGCACAGGGGAACAGGACGGGATGGGAGGCTCCTGCCTGGGCTCTTCCCCTCCTCAAAGCCACCTCTCTGCTCCGTCCCTTCATGTCAAGAACATTTTATTTGCAAAGACAAAAAGGCGAGAAACAAACACGGCCATTGAAAAACGTACAGCAGGAGACCACAATAACTTACACTATTTACAGGAACACACCAAGGTATAAAACACACGCACACACCTCGTGCTCTGACACCCAGCCCGGGCCGGGCTGCACAACCCCCCCAGAGACAACGCCAGCCTTCACAGCAGCTGGCCCCTGGAAAAAGCTCCGAGTGTGGAAAGGCATCTGCTATTGTGCTCCTTGTGCGGAAAGGAGTGGTGGAGCAGGTGACACAGTGCTGCAGCTGCCCCAGCCTCGTGTGGGGCTGCACCTGGGGGTCCCAGGCCAGGTGGAGCAATTGGCAGGAACCAAGGCAGAGCTGTGATGGATGAGGGGACAAGCCCTGGGGCAGGAGGAAGGTGCAGGGCTGTACTTTTCTGGGAGCTGGGTTTGTGTTGGCCTCTGTCCCAGTTACAGCTGGAGCACCATGCAGCACCTGGAGGGGCTGGGGGTCCTCGTCCCTTCCCAGAAGGGTGAGGGGGGCTCAGAAGGGAATGCAGCCTGCAGGGAAGCTCCAGGGAGCCTGCTGGAAAGCAAGTTGGAACCCTGTGCTTCACAGGGATCGTACCTGGACTCTCTCCAGCGTGGGGCAGGGGAAGGACTGGCGGGGGGCACTGGGAGAGCACCCTGGGAAGCAGGCACTGGTTTTGCAGCACCAAGGCAGGAGGCAGTGTCTGAGACCCCAAAGCAGCTGTGCTCAGAGGTGCTGGGGAGGAACAACGCCCCCGGGGGGACAGGATGGGACCCCGGAGCTGCCATTCCTTGCAGCTGGCCAGCCCATCCTGTGTCATCAAAGCTGCGGGTGACAGGGAGGGGACACTGCTCAGGGGGCTCACAGTGTTTGGGGATCCAGTGCTTTTACTCTTCTCCCCCCTGTTGTGCAAAGCTCAGCTCTGGGGCAGCCCTGCATCCTCTGCAGAGCCTGGAGCTGGCCCTTGTGTGCTGGGGGCGAGGAGACCCCCAGAGCAAGAGTTAGGCCCTGGGGAAAAAAGCATAACCCAGCAGCTTGAGGAAGGACTGCAGGTATGATCACACCCTTGTCACAAAGCAAGGCGCCCAAGCGCAAAGAAAAATGAGGTGCGTGGTACGAAGGCAGCTCCAAACTGTCCTTGCCTTGGAGGGGCTTTCAGAGGGGCTCTGAGACCACCAGAGGGGACTTCAGTTGTGCAGCAGGACCCCTGAGCTCCAGGGAGCAGCCAGCACAGTGCAAAGGGATGGCACAGCTCACCCACAGCCACTGGCAGGCAGAGCCCTCATCCCAACCCACCTCCTCCTCGGCCGCCTCAGCCCCTGGTCCCAGTCTGAGCTCTGAAGGGCCAGAGACCAAGGGGCCACCCCTCCTGGACCCCTGCATGTGGGGACCTTGTGCTTTCCTGTTTGGGAGGACCTGCACCCCCAAAGTGCCGGTGTGGCTCAGAGCTCCCCACCCTCGCCAGGGAGCGAGGCCTGGCCCGGGCCAGCTCCCCACCCTCAGGCAGGGCATCCAGGGGGGCTCCAGGGCCACCCTTGTTCACGTTCAGTGCCTGGGACTGAATCTAGACACAACCACGTTTTTTTGGGAGTGACAAATCAAACATCACACACCAGAACCAGCTTCTCACAGACCACACCCAGCTTTAGCAGAGGCTTTTACAGCACCAAGTCCCTGCTGCTGCAGCAGGCTCTGGGAAATGGTGGCTACAACCAGCCCCTTCCAGCAATGTGCTTTGCACAGACATTTCCCAGCCAAGAACTTCATCACATCCACAGAGAATATCTGTGAGAGAAAAGGAAGGAATATGGGCTGAGCTGAGCCTTTCAGCGTTCTGCCCTTCCAGATGGGAACCACGTCCAGGCTGCCAGTCAACCGAAAAACCAATGGCAACACCACAGAACCTCAGACCAGGAATCCCACGAGAAATGGGAGCAAAATCTCAGTGTTGTGACTGCGCTGGGGGGTCCCACAGCAGAGGTGGGAGCTGGCAGTGCAGGGAACGCTGGCCCTGCTGCCCTGCCCAGGAGGGGACAGGGAGGGGGACAAAGGGGGTGGCTCAGACATGCAGCAAGGGGGAGTGAGGCCACCTGTCCCCAGGACAAATTCAAGTGTCAAAACCATAACAATAACAATAGTTAAGAGAAAAAAAAAAAGCCTTACACCACAAGCTCCCCAGCCCATCCCCAATAGGGAACCCAAGGACGACAGCACCCAGCTTGCACCGTGAGGTAGCTAAACCAGATCAACACCCAGGAAACGCTCTCTGCAGGAAAACATCAACCCACACAGGTACTGAGACACACACACACACACACACACAGAGCTGTGGGATCACAGTCACTCCTGCCCTGGTGCCAGCCAGGACAGAGCTCATTTTTGCAGCAGCCAGGAGGGGACATGGCCAGAACCCAGTTTCTTCTGTACCACCTCATGTCATTGCTGGGGCAGGGGGAAGGGAGTCTCTTCCAGGGAGAAGGGATCTCTTCCAGTCAGGGTGGAGTGCACTGTGGGGAGCATTTTACCTGTGACTCACTCTCTCTTTTGTACAGTTTTGTAATTAATATTGTTGTTGTTAATTTGTTTTCCTATCTCATTGCTGTTTCCAGTAAATTGTTCCTATCTCAGCCTGTGATTTTTACCTTTAGTGCCTCCAATTCTCCTCTCCATTCCACTGCAGGCAAGGAAGGTGGAGGGCAGTGGGCAGGGCATGGTTTCAGTGGGAACACTAAATTGGGGAACAACACTCCTAAACCACAACAGCTTTTTGGCATCCAAGGCAGGGCTCGAACAGTTGAAATAACAACAGATCTGCCCAGAGTGGGTTGGAAGCAAATTTGATCTAAACATTTTCTGTATTAGGTACTGGTCACAAAGTTGCTTGGTCTGCTCATGTGGGTACCTAATCTGTATCTGTTTCTGTAGGTTCCCATCACGGTGCTCTTTCTCAGAGCAGGGAGAGGGACCAGGATTGCTCTGTTGAGGAACTGTGGGAGAGTAGTTTATAGCAGTTTATGACATGATAACATCAAGGACAATGAAGGTCATTTGGGATGTGTCTTGAGTGTGGCTCTTCCACTCTCACCATAGGCACTACCTTTGGGAGTCCATTAATAATCATAACCAACCTGGGGGGGAACCGGGGAGGATGATTTCCCCCAGTCTTTCACTCACTTTTCCTCCTTGAGGCCTGTTAAAACAGCTTCTGAAGTTCTGAATTCCCTTTGGATGTTAAGGAAATCACATTCTTGCCAGTCCACATCATCTTTGGAGTCAAGAAAGAGATTTCTAGGGAGGTTCTTCTGAGACCTACCCTGACGGGGAATAATCACGACCGGCACGGAATGTGGGAGAAAATGGGCCACTTCTGGGAGAAATTCTCTCCTCCAATGATTTGGAAGTTCCCCCAGAAAAAGTACAAGCCCCTGTAAAAGTGGCAGAGTATCTGCTGTGGCAGTTCCAGAGAGGAGCGAGTCATTGCAGTGTGCTGGGCCCTGGTTAGCATTTATCAGACACTGCTTTTCACTAGACAGCACCCTCAGGGGGAGGAGGAGGATGGCAGGGCAACAGGCACCGTGGCCACTCAAACTGCAGCTGAACCACAGGAACAACCCATGCTGGGAGCAGTCCCCCCTGTGCAGAAGAAGAAATCCAAGACCAAATCAGTTTGAATAGAGAGGGATAAAGAGGAAGCAGGGCTCTCACAACAGGAGGAAGAGGCAGGGCTGGAGACAATCACCCAATCCCTATCCCCACGTGAGCTGAGATGTGAAAAGATTTCAGCTGCCAGTCAGGTTGAGCCCCTGGTGACCCAACTGCTCCAGTGCTGGGATATTGCAGCCCACGCTATGGCACTGGATGGCAGGGAACTGGGATCCCTGTCCTGGGACGTGGGCATTCACAAGGGCACTGGGAAGAGGACAGAAACTCTCAGCCTCTGTAGGGGACTCCTGCCAAGCATGAGCGCAAGGTGTTCTCCCAAGGATGGTGGAGTAGGGCACCCAAGCAGATGGAAGGCCATGGAGAAGGCACCCAGTACCTGGGGAATTCGCTGTGTTAGAGGGAGTCCAGAGGGAGTCAAGTAACAAGCAGTGCCCTGTGGATGCAGATGAGTTGCTCGGTGTACACAATCCATGGGGCAGAAGGTTGTGCAGAGCACAGGCTCATTGGCACTGATGTCAAAGGAAGAACAAACAGTGGTAAAGGTGACTCCCCAACTCTGATGATGAAAATCATCTTTTTTCCTCGCTACCAACCTGTCTCAACTGTGTAAAAATGCTGTCTAAGACTGTGGACCAGCCCCTGGACTGGGAACTGCAGAAATGTCCCAGGTCACACCAGTAAGGACCAGAGTCTCTGCTGGTGGGAGCAACTGCCCCCTGCTTGAAAGAGAGGGGACACACCACAAGGCAACCTATGGTTTTACCTGCATGACCTCAGAGAGGACAAGAGGAAGCAGGATGGAACACCCACCCCTGCCCCAGCAGCATGGCTGTGTGAGTTGAGAGGAAAAACAGCAACTGCAGGAAATTCTTCAAGGATAAATGCCGCTCCAGTTTCCAGTGGGCACATGCTCAGACAGAATAAAAGGGCCAATGTCAGTTCTGATCCTCCTGAATGCACCTTCAGGTCACAGCTACAAGAAGTGAGCAATGAGTACCATGAGGAGAACTGGAGGGGCCCTGCCTCCAGTCGGGTGGGGAGAGCAGCAGTGGGAGCTGTTGGGCTGTGGATCCTGGCACAGCAGAGCCACCAGAGGGTAAGGCTTTAGCTGACCCTGGTGCACAACATACCCTGAGGCCATTGAGATGCACAGGGGCAGAATCCAATTCTTCTCTTCTGGGGAGAAGGGGCCTGTTCTGGTCAGGTCCTGGGCTCCACGGTAAGCATTCTGCATGTGAATCGTTCTCTCTTTTGTATACTTTTGTTATTAATATTGTTGCTGTTTTACTGTTTTTTATCTCACTGCTGTTCCCAGTAAATTGCTCTTATCTCAACCCATGATCTTCATCTTTTGTGCTTCCAATTCCCCTCTCCAAGCTGCTGGGGATGGGGGTGCGAGTGGTGCACAGTTTTAGTCAGAGCACTAAACTGGAGAATAGTATTCCTAAACCAGGACACTCCTCACTTCAAACCCCCCCGCCTCAGGAGCCAGTGCCCCAGCATCAGCTCCCTCCCTCCACAGGCTGTGAGAGCCTTGAAGCCCCTCAGCATCCTGCTGGACACAGCAGCGGCTCAGCATCACCCAGGACTGGTCCCTCAGCCCTGGAACACTAAACAGGCACTTACAGCCTGCACACAGGAAGAAACTGGTGGCAAAAGGCAAGGCAGGTCTGACCCTGGGTCCCCCAGAGTCCCCTCCACCCACGGCAGCAGGGAGCAGTGCAAGGCTCCGGGGCAGGCACCGGGGACCTCAGAGCAGACAGCGACTCACACCCCACCCCTGGCTACAGCCACACTGCCACAGACACCCCCGTGCACACACAGGCAAAGCAAAGCATAAACCAGCTGAGCCACGAGTGCAGAAACCCTCTCTGAGACAGGCCAGGGGGGGAGACACCTCCTGCAGCCCCCCCTGTCTGTGTGCTGCTGGGTGGCTGAGGTGTCTGTGCACCCTCGGTTCCACAGGTCACACAGGATGGATGGACTCCTCTTAACAGGCACCAGTCCTGGCTGTGCAGGGCTCAGCCACAATCACAGGGCGCAGTGACTGTCCTGGGCAGGGTTGCACACACACACACACACACACACACACACACATGAACCATTTACCCTCCAACAAGGCAAGCCAGCAGGATGGATTTTTTCCCCCCCATCAAATCAATAGAGATGCTCCTGTTTTTCATGATGCAGAGAGTCCCGACGCTCCAGCCACAATACTTAGAACGAGGGCTAGTGGCAAATGACCTGGGGCTGGTCAAGGTATCACCATGGTTGGAGAGAGCAGAGGGGAAATGGTCTGTGCTTTATGGGGCAGGTCCTGGAGCCCCTGGCCTCCAAGATCCCACCAGTTCAGTGCTGGTGGGATCACACGGAGAAATCCTTAAATTTGAGTTCAAGTTCTGCTTCTTCTGTGACAAAGGGGAAAGGAGAGCGTGTGAGGCAAGAACACCCATCCTGGGGTCTCCTTGGCCATCCCACAAGAGCCCTGGGTGGCCCAGGGCAGGACAGAGCAGGGCATGGGCCAATGGGCCATAGGAGAGATGGAGGGAAGCTCCAGTGTGAGACCAGGGCCTTACCAGCCCCCCTTGAACAGGAGAGAGAGAAGAAGGAGCCTGCAGAATGTGCATCCTTGGGGAAACACTCCTGGATGGAGCCCCCAGACCCTCAAGGAGATGAGATTGTGCAAGATCATCCACTGCAGGATTGTCCTTGGAGCACAGGGGGAATCAGGGGACTTGTGCGAGATCAGGGTGTGCAACCCCCTCCTCCCTCTGCTCCTGCCACAGTGGGCTCTGGCTGCTCCGTGCCTCGCTGGGGCCTCTCCATCCTTGGATCCACCACAGTCCCAACCTCAGCCAGCTCCAATCCAGGCAGAGATCTGAGGGCAAAACATAAGGGAAGGGCAGACAGAGCCACAGCAGTGGGGTGACAAATCCAGCCTTGGCTTTTCTGCCCTGTAACCTCCATTCTTGCTTCATTTCTCCATCTCAAGGGGGTTAACTCACTGCAGGAACCCACCACAAACCCCTGACGGGGGTCACGATGTCCAGAGCAGGGCTGAGCAGCCATTCCCACTGCAGAGCAAGCTGGGCATGTGGGGAAGAGCCCAGAGCCATGGGGCAGTTGAGTTTGGGGTCTGGAGAATGTCGAAGGGAACTGCAGCAGGTCTGTCTGGAAGCTGCCCCATGGAGATCTTCCCAGGCTTGCCATGCCTCACAAGATGGGACATGGCAAAGGAGCTTAGAGGTTACACCTCCAACCACTGGGACAGGTCCACAGAGGATAGGGAAGGCCAGAAGTACCAGGAAATCAGAAGTACCAGGAAATCATTCTGTAGCTCCCACAGCAGAGGTGTCCCACGAGTACTGGCTCCAGAGAAGCACCCTCTGTGTTGTGGTCCTGGCCAGCAGACACCAAATGTCCTCGTGGAGTGGAGAAAGGCTCCTGCAGGAACCAGCCCGGGAGCAGCACATCGTGCCAGAGGCCACGGGAGCCCACAGCGGCAGGAGGGAACTGGGTGTCTCTGAGGAGTCAAGGATCTCTGACCTCCAGAAGTCCTTACAGCAGGATGGGTGAGAGGAGAGATGAAACATTTCCTGTTCACTGGAGAACCATGGAGAAACCTCAGCAGAAGGGAAGGTGGAGCTGTTGGTGCTCCACAGAGCTGCTTCCTCGCAGGAGCTGACAGTGCTCAAAGTACCAGATGCAGCATCGTCCACCCCGTCGGGTCAGGCACAAAGAAATCCCTGTCCTGGGCTGAGCTCCTGGAGGTGATTGAGTCCTGCTGGCAGGGGGAGGCACCCTGCCCTGCACCCTGCCCCCACGCCTTCCAGTCTGTCTGCAGTTCCTAGTTTGACCCCGCAGGCAACCTCCTCCCACTCCAGAGCTTCACTGTCAAATCGCTGAGGAACAAAGGTGAGAGGGACAGCATGACCCAGGGGCCAGGGCAGGAGCCCCCAGGCTGCAGCAGAGGCACCACGAGGGAACGTGCTCGCTGCCCCTTCCCCCGCCACGGCAGCATGCAGCCCCCAGACCTCCAGGCCCTTTTCCCCTGGCAGGAGTTGTCCGAGGCACTCTGGGGAGAAGGCAAGCCCGATGGGGCTCAGCCTCCAGCTCACCCCGCTGGCAGCAGTTGGGGACAAAGGGAAATGGTGACCTCCAGGGCTGACCCCACACCAGGACTCCTACCCGCCTTGAGTGAGCTCCACCTAGGTCCCAGCAGTGATATCCAGGGAGCTGCTTGGCTCCTGGGGCATGGGCTGATTTGGGGGTGGCTGCTGACTCCCAACCCACTATCCATGCAAAGGCACGGGCAGGCCATGGCTTCCCACAGAGTTGCCAAAGTAGATGTGGGCACTTGGCAAGGAAAAAAAAAACAAAAAAGGAAGTGACACCAAGGCAGGGGTATGACTGGGACAAGGGGGCGAGTCCGTTCTAACAAAGACTTATCAAGTGGGGAAAAACGCAGAATAGTTTCATACCGTGAAGAAGCAGCTCAGACCAGAGAGAAAGAGGGGGGGGAAAAAGAGAGAGAGGAGAAAAAGCAACAGTGAGAGGGACAGAGGAAGGGAGAGATGGAGAGAAAAGGGAAGTAGAGACGGAAGAAGAGCATGAGCAAGAGAGTCAAAGAGCAGGAGGGTCAAGGCAGACTAGTAGCACGGCCCTTTATGGCAAGGACGCGTCGTGGAAGGCAAGGGGTGAGCCCAGGCACGTAATTCCATAACTTTACCCGGCAGTCGCTGTGGCACAGATGGGAGGTGGGGAGAAGGAGAGGCAGAGAGAGACAGAGAAAAAGGAAGGGAGAAAAGGGACATGGTCGAAAAGAGGATATCAGAGTCTTGCTGCCGAAGAGCTCCCCGAGAGCAGCAGACACTGCCCAGCCCCGAGGGAGAGGGGTCCCTGCGTGGGGAGTAACCCAGGGCATCACCAGAGCGTGGGCGGGGGTGGCCGGGCCAGCGCTGGGCACTGCGGTGGGCAGCCCGTGCCACAGGCAGGCACAGCAGGCAGAAGGAGGTGAAGGAGCAGAGGGACTAAAAAGCTGCAAGACTCCCTCCCCGCTCCCTGCTCACACCCCCACCCAGCCCAGGGGCGGCGGCTCAAACCCAGGGTCTCCCCTGCCCAGGGGCTGTGGGGGCAGAGAGCGCAGGCTCACCTGGAGGCAGTGAAGATGTGCTTGGAGTTGGTGCAGATGGCGTTGATGGGGCTCTCGTGCCCCTTGATCTCCCCGACTGGGGTGAAGTTGTCCACGTTCCACACCTTGATGACGCCTCCTCGGCAGGCGCTCAGCACCATGGGGCGGCCGGGGATGAAGGCCAGGGCACAGACCCAGTCCTTGTGGGCATTGGGGATTTGCTGTGGGCACAGGCACAGAGCAGAGGTCGTGACCACCCCCATGTGCAGCACCACGAGCAGCCTCATGCAGCCAGCCTGGGCAGCTGGCCCCTCACTGACCCCCTGGGACTGACTGGGGCCGTGGAGCTGGTGATGCCCAGTTAGGAGCCAAGGGTATGGACTCAAAAGTCATGGCTTGGTTTCTCCCCTGGGCAGGAGACAACAACCAGGATTCAGGGCAGAACACAATGCCCCACTGCAGCTGATGCCACAGCCTGTCTGAAGGAGAGCTGGCGATCCCAAGCACCCTGCTGGACAAATTATGGGGGCACAGCACCCTCACCCACACACAGCCCAGGACTGGGAGTGCCCTCCCTGGGGAGCTCCATGCAGGACACTGGGACGAGGCTCCTGGACAACCCCTCTGCCCTGTGTCACCACAGGACCTGTGCTCTGCTCCCCTCCACACCTGGATAAGCTCCTGCTGCTCCAGATCCCACTTCTTGATGCCGTTGTCCCTGGAGCCGCTGAAGAGGATGTCTCCCTGGATGGCCAGGCACTCGATGCCATCGTAGTGAGGGGGCTCGAAGTTGTGAGTGGGGCCAATGTTGCCCACCATGCCCTCCGTGATCTCAAACACCTGGGGAAGAGCAGTGGGTAACAGACACAGATGGCCCTGGGCACAGAGCTGGCCTCTCCTGGGGAGTTTGGCCACCACCCTCTGTGTTCGAGGCTCAGAGCACCCAGAGTGATGCTGGAAAGGGGATCGGGCATGGGCACTGGAGGCTTTTTGGGTTTGAGGGTCCTGCCACAAGCAGAGGAGATCTGCCAGCAGGGACAGCCCCACCCTGCTGCGTTTCACTCATGGTGAGCCTTCACATTCCTCATGGGCCAAGCTGAGAAGGATCCTGTCTCACTCACCATCTCACCACCCCTCCTCACTTTGCTCGTGACAGCTCTAATTCACCCTGCTAAACCCTGCAAGGTTGGGACAGGCTCCTGCTGTGCTGGAGCTGTGACTGAGCGGGCACAAGGCATCTTTATCAGGGGGGTGCTATCGAGCAGAACGGGGCGAGCTGCTCATCTGGGTCAGTCAGCACATGCAAGTCCCAGCCAGAGTCTGATGCATGAGAGAAATGCAACTTCTCCACAGGTGCATTGTGGACCAAGTAAAAGGCAAGATTTGGGAAGAAGAAACAAGGGAAAACCTCACATGTAGAGGTGAAAACAGAATCTGGGTTCAGCCTTCACAAGGAGAGAAGAGGCAGGGGCTGCCAACATCTGGGCTTCCCCACAGGACTGGGAGTGCTGCTCGCCAGGGACAAGAGTACCTTCACGTAGTGATCTTTGGAGCCTGTGACCACCAGGTCGTGGTTGGTCGCCGTCTGGTTCACTGTGAGACACATCACGGGCCCGATGTGGCCACTCAGCTTCCCCACGGGCTGCAGCCTGGGTGCAAGGGCACAGGTCAGCCCCTCCTGCCAGCTGGAGCTCATCCAGAGGGCCCTCCCAAGCACAGCCTCCCCCAGCCCAGGAGGGGTTGTTCCCTTTGGGGGAGAGTGGGCAGGGAGACCCCATTCCCCGTGATTCTGGGGGAGGGGCAGGCTCAGAGTGTGCCAACATCTGGACACACGGCCTCAAAGCATGCCAACATCTGGCTACATGGCCTGAGAGCGTGAAACATCTGGCTACACAGCCCCAGAGTGTCCCAACATCTGGCTACACAGTCCCAGAGTGTGCCAACATCTGGCTGCAGAGGCCAGGCTGCAGCACAGGGTTCCCAGCCCAGTGCCCACTGGGCAGGCAGGAGGACAAGGGCAAAGCAGGGCACTGCTGCTCATCCCACTTGTCCTTTCCCTGCTGCTAAGCTCTGCCCAGGGCACAGACAAACCCCCACCCCAACCAGCTCCAATGCTCCTCATCACCCCTCGGGTCCCCTAGAAAAGAGTCCTGAAAATCCTCATTCCAGGCAACTTCCATTGTGAGAAAGGCCTTCATTTTCCCCAGGGGGATCATCTCAGGCCCCTCTGAGCAGCCAGTGTCCCCCTGGCACCCACAAGACGTGCTGCCCACGCCAGCTCTGCCCTCACCTGCTCAGCTCCCAGACGCGGACGGAGTTCCCCGCGGCAGCGTAGAGCGTGGTGCCCGTGGGGTTGAGGGCGATCTGGTTGATCTGGTGTTCCCCCTGCACGCTGGTGACAGTGCGGGTGGTGGTGCCAGCACACGCATCCCCAGAGATCACCTGGCCAGAGGATCTGAAGGAGGGAGAGGTCAAAGGGAGAGGTGAGTGGAGACCAGAGCTGCTGAGGAACCACAGGGGGCTGCTGGCTCCAGGCTGGCACAGGGGGGTCCCTGTGGAAAACACTGAGGAAAAGCTGTGGAAGAGTCCCTTTCTGGCCCCAATGGGACCAACAAGAGCTCTGTCCCACAGGCCAGTGGCAGTGCAGAGGCAGCCAAGGATGTAGGGTCTGTGCATGGCTCAGAGCATCCTGCCCTGGTTTCCAGCTGAGGACCCCTCTGCTCTCCTCCCATGCCTCTCTGCTTCCCACAGCAAGAGCTGGTGAGTGCTGGCACCAGCACAGGGCAGCAGAGGTCTTGGCCTCTGTACCAAGACAGAAGCACCTTCAGGCCAAGGCAGATAAGCTGAGGCTGGATGGAGAAAGGAGATCTGTGCCAGAGCAAGTGGGTAACTCTGACCTACCACACTGTCCTAACCTTTGAGCCCTGCTCCAGACTGGCAGCCACAGCTACAGGCTGTTCCATGCTCCCTTCTGGTCCTCAAACTCCTCACAGAGATCCACGTTTCCCACTGAAGAGCCTGTGATTTACCCAGCCACAAAGCTGTTTGGGGCTGTGCTCCCCCGCTGGAGCTGCCAGCTCTCCTGGCCACCCCCAGAGCTGCTGCAAAATCTCTTCAGAGCTCCTGACCCTGAACAAGGGCAAGTGCTGGATTCTGCACCTGGGACACAGCAACCCTGGCTGCCTGTATACAGCAGGGAAGGAGAGGCTGGAGAGCAGCTCTGGGAAGGGACCTGGGGATCCTGGTCAATGGAAAGTTGGATCTGAGTCAGCAGTGCCCTGGCAGCCAGGAGGGACATCCCTGCCCTGGGAGGCACCAGGCACAGCACTGCCAGCTGCTCAAAGGAGGGGGGGTTGTCCCACCTTGCTCTGCACTGGGGTAGCCTCATCTCAGGTCCTCAGGGCAGTTTTGGGCACCACAATTTCGAAAAGACATTGAGCCATTGGAGAGCATCCTAAGGGGGGCCATGAGAATGGTGCAGGGTCTGGAGGGGAAGCCTCATGAGGGACAGCTGAGGTCACTTGGTTTGTTCAGCCTAGAGGAGACTGAGGGGAGACCTCACTGGGGTCTTCAACATCCTCATGAGAGGCAGCAGAGGGACAGGCACGGATCTGTTCCCTCTCATGAGAAGTGACAGGACTCAAGGGAATGGCTGGAGCTGAGCTGGGAGACATTTAGGTTGGATATCAGGAAAAGGTTCTTCCCCCAGAGGGTGCTGGGGCACTGACCAGGCTCCCCAGGGCTCCAAGCCTATCTGAGTTCAACCAGTATTTGGACAACGCTCCCAGTCACGGGTGGGGTTGTTGGGGTGTCTGTGCAGGGCCAGGAGTTGGACTTGATGACCCTGATGGTCCCTTCCAACTCAGCATATTCTGTGCTTTTATGACCCTGAGTCTTTGTTGCAGGAGCGCCCCATGAGTTCCCTCACCCCAAACTCTCTCCCAACCTCTCTGTTCCCCAAGGAAGCAGCGCTGCAAACTGGCACTGAAGGAGCTGGTGTCTGCCCATGTCCCCAGCCCCTGCAGGTTCTGGAAATGGCTTCTGCAAAGCCAGAGATGCCCAGAGTGCCCTGGGTCCCCCAAGGCTGCACATACGTGAGGGTGCGGATGCACCGGGCCGAGTCGCGGATGTCCCACACTTTGATGTACGACGTGGACACGGTGAACACCAGCCCCGTGTGGCTGCAGTACTTGATGGACACCACGTTGTTTGGGTGACCCTTGAGAGAAGCGATTTCTTGGCCTGTCACCAGGTTCCACATTTTGCAGCTCCGGTCTGTGGGAGGAAGAGCACGCCCGAGAGTGTTGGGGGTGTCTCCTCCAAGGGCATGGGGACAAAATGCCTTCTGAGCCTCTCCCCCCACCCACAGGGCCAGGGGAAAGGAGCCAGCCAGCCCCAGCACCAGGGCAGGGCAGGGCAGGGCTGGACACTGAAGACAAGGACCATCCCTGCAATGCCCAACACTTCCCACGTTCCCAATGCCAAGCTGCAAGCTGCTCCCCCAGCAGGATCCCCGTGCCCTCTGCCCACCTTTGGAGCCAGTGAAGAGCAGCTCGTCGGTGGCATCCAGGCAGAGCACGGGCTTGGTGTGTCCCTCTGCCACCGAGACACATTGCAACGGGGCTGTCCGGGCATTCTTGGTGCCACCCACGGGGTTGATGATGCCCCTTCACAGGAGAGAGAGAACAGGTTCAGTGCAGGGGTGGAGAGGTGCTGTGCCCACAGTCCCAGGGCACGGAAGAACGTGAACTGCCTCACACCAAGCATCTCCCACTGCCCAGCAGTGACACGGGCTCCTCCACCTGAACCTGGTGTGTCTGAGCCGAGGTGTTTGTGGAAACCCCAGGAATCTCCCCATGGGCAGCCCCTGCCTACCTCTGCCCCAGCAATACAGACAGGGAAAGGGGGAGGCTGCCCAGTGCTCTCTGCTCTCCCCCCAGACCTCTCGTGCCTNCCCCAGATCTCTCGTGCCTCTCCAGCACAGACCCAGGACAGTTCAGGAGACTCAGACCTCACTGGCCCTGAGGTCCATTTTGGGAGAAACTGTGCCCTCTCCAGCCTGAAGCTGAAGCTCTGCGGGGATAAATGTTTCAGGGTACCAATATCAGCACCCCCACCCCCTGGAGGCTGTCAGCCTCTGCCTGGTGACATTTGCAGACAGGGCCTCGCTCCTTTACACAGACCACCAGGGTGACCAAGGGCAGCACGAGCACCTGCACACCACGTCCCTGCTGCAATGGCTGTTCCTGCAATGGCTGTTCCTGCACCCGCCACTGGCTCTGGGCAGGACAGGACCTACCCCTGCCAATCCTGCTTCCAAGGGACACTACTGTCTGTCCTGGGGGACACATCCCCTGCCAAGCCCCTCCACTTCAGACATGCTCAGGGTGCTGAGGAGCACCAGCCTGACCCTCCCACGTGTGACCCTTGGCGAGCCCCAAGTGCCTGGTCAGCAAGCACAGCCACAAGACCCTGAGTTGTGCTGGTTTCTTCTCACAGGCAGGGAAACTGATGATGGGGCTGGAGAAGGGCAAGGTCTGCGTTAGTCATGAGGACAAGCACAGGCTCATTAATTTGGGTTTGGAAATCGCATGCACGTGATGTTCCTCAGCTCTGCACTTCCCCATGCCAGGCCAACAGCCTTCCCCTCACCCCTGGTGCTTCCACCTATCCCAAAGCAACTCTGAACCCAAGGGGAAATCCCTGCACCCCAGGGTGAGACATCTACAGACTTGGAGTGGTTGCCTGACTACAAACTGCCCAGAGTGACCCAGCTCAGACTGGTCTGGGGTCACTTCCCAGTGACAGGGGGCCAGCAGGAGCTCAGGGCACAGAGGGTGTGAGGGGACAGCTGGGTGCTGGAGGCTGATCAGAGTCATGGAATGGTTTGGGTTGGAAGGGTCTTTAGACACTATCTCATTCCACCCTTCCACCAGACCAGGTGGCTCCAAGCCCCATCCAGCCTGGCCTTGGACACTTCCAGGGATGGGGCAGCCACAGCTTCTCCAGAAAACCTGTGCCAGGGCCTCACCACCCTCACATGGAAGAATTTCTTCCTAACATCTAATCTAAAACTCTCCTCTTTCAGTTTCAAACTGTTCCCCCTTGTCCTGTCACTATCTACCCATGTAAAAAGTGGCTCTCCCTCTATTTTATAAGCCCCTTTAGGCACTGAAAGGCTGCAATGTTCCTAAAGGGTGGGGAAAAAGGTGGCCCTTTTGTTGGGAAACCTCCATAGTCAGGTGGGTGCAGGGGAGGAAGCTCAGGAGAACCTTAACTCCAAGGCTGAGCTCTGCACCACAATCTGACCTGATTTCTTTAGGGAAGAGACTGACCTTTTCCAACTCAGCACCAGGGAAGCACAACCTGGCACGAACCTGAGATATTTGCCTGGAAGCACCTTGCACAAAGGAGGTACTGCAAGCACCCTTCCTCACCACCTCCCCATCCTGCTGGAGAGCTGGGGAAGGGGTGGGACACGGTGGCCTCATGCTGGCGAGAAACCATCAGAGATGGAGGAGAACATGCTGCCAACCCAAACCAGCCAAACCCATGAGTGAGCCCAGCACCATGGACCAGGGCTAATCCAAGCAGGGACAGTTTGAACTTGCAAACTGAGGGAGAGCATCAGGCAGCAGAGGTGGCATGCCAGGAGGGGACAGACACACGAGCAGGCAGGTGGGCAGAGCAGCAAGGTGCAGGCAGGCCACGCGGGGACAGGGAGAGCAGGCATCTGACAGAGAGAAGGAGGAGCCGAGAAAGGGATAATAAATAGAAAGTTTTCTATACCTCAGCACCTCCGAGACAGAGGAATCGCTGTCATCAGACCTAGGGGCAGAAAATTAGCAGGATTATGGGAGAGAAAACCCAGACTAGAGAAGGCAGCGGTGGAGTCAGAGGTGGAAGATTGTTATTGCATCCAAGCCAGTGTAGGACAGAGAGGAGTGGAGGGAGGGAGGAAGAGAAGCACACGTGGAGAACCAGGGGAGGGCAGAAGAGCAGGAGGGCATGTGAGGATCAGACAGCAGGTCTCCATCAGGGAACACCAGTGCTGCAAGCAACATCTGAGTCAGGAGTGGCACCTGGCCTGCTGCCGGGAGAGGCTGGAGCAGCACTCGTGGGTGGGTGTCAATCCATCAGCTTCCTCTGAGCCCTCACCCCCTCACCCCTCGCCTTTCCAGGGCTCCAAGTGTGGCACCACCCTGTCTCCAGGCAGAGGCCAGGACTGTGAGCGCAGGGGGGCACAGCGGGCAGGAGCACAGCACTGGCACAGCAGCTGCTCCATCACGGGGAGAAGCAGGGAGGTGAAGTGGTGACAGGACACCGGCTGGAGCCAACCCAAGTCCTGGTGCTCCTATAAACCCCCACAGGACTCGGTACGTGCCATGTGCTGTCATGGCCTGGGTCCTCCTCACTCAGACACTCTCACCCCACCAGGACTTACTTGTCCAGGGCAGACCCCTGGCTCTGGGTGCTCGTCAGGCGGGAGAAGACGTTGCGGTCGTTGCGCGGACGGGTGGGTGGGGATGAGGGCGGTGTGAAGCCAATGTCTGCAGGCCTGAGCCAAAAGGATCAGAGGGACACATGACTTGGGAACTGCTCACCTGGCACCTGACCGGCACAGCAAGGCCCAGAAGAGCTGCCCAGACAGCATCCTGCCACACTGGTCTGGGCCACACAGCCTCCCCACGTTTCCCCCGAGCTCACCTGGCAGGTTGCCCACGGTCGTAGGATTTCCGCCTTGTCAGAGGCGAAGTGTCCGAGCCCCGAGACTGCCTGGGACTGCAGCAAGTGAACAGACAGAGTGGGTGCCTGCCCCTGCACTGGGATCCCTCCACAAGGAACACACGTGTCCTCCCCCACAAGAGCAAATGAGAGATTGGGCTACCCTGGAGTCACAATCTCGAGAGAGCCCATGAGTGCAGAGGCTTTTGGCAACCCAAGAAACCTTCAAAAAGGCTGACAGCCCAGAGCAGGGAGTTGGGGACCCTCACACCCCCCTTCTTCCCCTCCTCCTGAAGCACCCTCCTCTCCACCTGGATACCAACACACTCCTACACACTCTCCAAGCCCTGCTGAAGAAATTCACCACTGCGTGCTGTAGCCAAGCATGGAGGGATGCAGGATTGGGCTCAGCCCCTGCACCTCCACAGGCCAGGCACAGCTTCCCACGGGTCCCCATGAGCCCCCCAGTGCCCAGAGACTCTCGCCCCGTGCTCACAAGGTGCTTCCTCGCGTGGGCAGGCTGATGGTGCGTGACACCTTCTCCTTGTAGTAGGGGTCTCGGATGGAGAAGCCGATCCCATCCTCCTTGATCTCCATGAGGGATGCCAAGGACTTGGTGATGTTCTTGGTGGAGACATCCAGCGTGGGTCCCAGACACTCGGCTGACACTGCCTTCATCTGCCCCGAGAGCTTGGGCTCTCCCTAGAGCAGGGCAGAGGGCTCAGGGGAGCAGCACGGGGGGCAGCAGGAGCAGCCAGCGCCGTGGGTTGGAGGAGTTTGTACTCTCTGGCCACAAACCAATTCCCCTGTGATGGGATGCCCACCACAGCCAGCTCTCCATGCAAACATCACACCCTGTACAGAACTGTGGCTGCTCCCTCCACCTCTGCCCTGCACAGGGACCTCCTTGGTGCTGCTCAGATTTGAAGGTGCTGGCTGATGTGGTGGGTGTTTCCCAAGTCTCTGGTGCCTCAGGACAAGACCACCATGCCAGGAGACTTTGGTCCTGCCCACCCCGACAGCAGGAATGCTGCCTTATGCCAAGCCTGGTTCCCCAAGGTTCAGACTGCAGAGCAGAGGCCTGGAGCATCACTGAACACCCCTCCAACCCTCCTCCCAGTCTGTGACAAGGCCACACAAAAAGGCCAACTGACCTTGAACTTGAAGTCATCCTGGCTTGCTGAGCCCTTCATGGTGAAAGACTGGGAGATGCTGCAAGGAGAAAGGAGCAAAGATGGATCTCCAGTGCCAAACTCTCTTCAGAAAGCAGGTGCCACTGGTCCACCAGACTCCTTGGGTCACCCTCCGCTCCCCAGCACCCTTTCTCTAAGGAATGACTGAGTCTTCACTCCCTGCTCGTGTTCAAGAGACGTCCTGCTGCCCCCACCAAGCTCAGCTGGGGCTTTGTTCATCCATGCCCCTCTACGAGGTCCCGTGAATGGCACCAGGCATTCTGCCCCAGCCACCAGCACCTCAGGCTGGGTGCTCACCTCCCGTCTGAGGCCAGGCTGAACTCTGACACTTCCTCGTCCGTGCTGGCGTAGCCATTCTCTGTGTGAGAGGGAGACAACGCATCAGCAGCACAGAGGGGACCCCGCTGTCACCAGCCCCATCCACACCACACAGCGGAGGAGGAGGCCCAGGCAGTTGTGGGGGGTCACCCTGTCCTTGTCCCTGTCCCCAGTGGCCAGGGCACATCCTGCCACCCAACACAGTCCTTCCTTGGGGCAGGGTCCCAGCCACAGACCAGCCCCAGGTGCTTTCTGGAGGGTGGCACCCCACCCCACAGGCAGCACACCCAGCCTGGAGCTGCACCTGCCTCGGGTCCCACCTTGCTGGACGTTGTGGATCAGCGCCTGCAGCTCAGGGTG
This sequence comes from Orthonyx spaldingii, assembly GCA_013397795.1. NCBI lineage: Eukaryota > Metazoa > Chordata > Aves > Passeriformes > Orthonychidae > Orthonyx > Orthonyx spaldingii. The sequence goes on from VZTJ01000752.1 coordinate 486,640, forward strand.
CGACTCAGCCTTCTCCCTCAGGGCGTCCAGCAGGGCGTGGTTCTGCGAGGAGCTGGCGGCGTCCGTCTGTCGCAGCCGCCCCTCCAGCAGGCGGATCTGGGCCTCCTTCTGGGCCACCTGCAGCCCCTGCGGAAGAAATGCCGGCGCTCAGGCAGCTGCCACAGGTCCTGCCCACCCTGGCACCCCGCAAGAAACCCCATCGCACATCCACAGCCCAGCCTGGCCCCACACCTTGTCGATGGAGGCTTTCAGGAAGTTGTCCAGCAGCAGCCGGGCTTCGGCCAGGGAGCAGGAGCTGATCACCACCGAGGTGTCCGTGGAGTCCAGCTCCTCCTGAAAAGTGGAGAGACAAGTGCTGGATGCAGCAGGGTGGCTTTGCTGCTGGACGTGGGATGGGTGGAAGGGGCTCCATGGCCAGCACAGCACTTCCATCACCCTGCAAACTCTGCCCAGGCCAAAGCTCACACCCCCCAGTCTGCCCAGTGGCTACTGGGGAGATCTAGCCATGGGACTGTACTGAAGGGCTCATGCACTGCTACAGAAATTCTGGTTCCAACACTTAACCAGACACTGAACAGACACCAGGCTCACCCAAATCCACATCCCAAAGCCTGGTGTGAATTAACAGCAGCCCTCCTTCCCTGCTAATCAAGGTGACAGCTGGGGACAAGCCAGGGACAGCACACAGCCTCCATTTCAGGCTGCAGGCATTGACAGGAGCTGGGAGCTGCACAGTGGCATGGCCAGTATCACAACTGGACACAAAACCTGGATGATTTCTCCTGGGAAATAGCCAGTCCTCCTGGGATGTTTCCAGCACAACCACGGGGACAAGTGACCACCAGCCCCATGGGCAAATGGGGGCCACAGATTTCCTACAATTCCAGCAGTGGGACACCAGCAGCCTGTCCATGGACAGCAAGGACCTGCCAGAACTCCTCTCCGTAATTAATCACCTAATGCAAGTGACTGTGTGGGTGAAGCCCCACCAAGTGTGGCACAGCTCAGAGGACTCTGTGTCCTCTAACCAGAGCCCAGCCCCAGCTGGCTGTGCCCAAGGATGCTCCTTCCACAGAGGGATGCTCTCACTTCCTTCCTGCCAGCCAGACCCAGTCCTACTGCCCACCTTGGTCTCCTCAATCTGCATGATGGTGGCCTGGCAGTCGGAAATGCTGTCGTTGATGTAGTCAATGTTGGCCCCCAGCACCTCAATCTCCTCGTTCAGCTCCTGCAGCCCCTTCTGCTCCATGGGGCTCTCTGCCTGCAGCTTTGCCCGCTTGCCCAGCAACGCCTCCTGCAGCAGTGACAGCTCCTCACGTTTCTGGGGGAAAAGGGGAGGGGGATTAGCACTGTGCATGTGGCCATCTCCCTGTCCCACACCTGCCACCCAGCCCTCTCTGTCCCCAGAGCCACAGCCACCTTGATGAGCCTCTCCATGTCAGCCTCCAGGTTGACGATGGTCATTCTCTGCATGACAATGTCAAAGATGCGTCGCTCCAGCGACTGCCACTTGAGGCGGGCAGCTTTGCTGAAGGTCTGGCTCGTCCCCTTCTTGGGGAACTTCTTCCTACAGCCAGAGGGAAGAGGAGGCACATGGGCAGATGGCCACACCACGCTGGAGAGTTAGGCTTGCCCCAGGAAGATGTCTGGGAGCTGGCTGGCCAGAAACAGAGGATGCATCTGTGCTGTTTCTGCATTGCCCAACTTTTCCATTTCCTCCTAGCAAAGTGGGACTCATCAAAGGAGATGAGTCCAGCAGGGTTTGTGCCATGGCATTTAATCCTCATGGAAGGCCAGCTTTGGGCTCAAGCCCAGGTGACAGTCACACTCTGCCAGCACAGCTTATCACAGGGTCACTGATGTGATATGGGTCAAGTGGACACTAAGAAGCCTTCAACCTCTGCCAGCAGCCAAAAGCCAGGCATGGGGGTCCCTGGGATGTGTCACCCCCCAGCACCCAGCCCCTGCCCTGACCTGGCAGGCCGAGCCCCATTCATGGAGGACGAGGGGTCTCCCAGAAAGTTGTTGATTTTCCTGTTCCACTGGCGCACGATGCTGGAGACGGAGCGGGCCCCAGACTCGGGCTCGGAGGAGGTGGTGCTGGCCGAGACCTCAGCGCCCGAGTCCAGCATGGGCGGCTTCTGGCTCGTCCTGCCCGCCACCCGCTCCGACATGGGCTTGGCCAGACGGCGCAGCGCTGACACCTGCCCGGGGCAAGGACAGAGCACAGGGTGTCAGCTGGGCAGCCCCACCCAGCCTCAACCTGTTGGCATCACCCCCAGGTCTGAGAGTGGCAGCTCCATAGACCCAAAGCCCAGGGACATTTCTGCCTCCTCCCTCATAGCCCACCCCTGCCACCAGCCTCTGCTGCCCGGGATGGGGAATTCTGCTGCTGCCTACAACCATTTCCCAGCCGGTTTCTGAGCCATAAAACCCCTCTTTTCCCTTAGGGAACCCCATTCCGAGCCCTGTCTGAAGGATGGGATTTCTCTGAGCCACAAACTGGGGCCCAGACCTCCACGGGAGTTGGGGGCTATGTGGAGGAAACCCCCTTCCCTCACCTCCTGGGTCTTCCTCCGCAGCACTATTTCCTGCTGCCGCTTCTGAGACTCCAGAGCCCTGATCTGGAACTGCACCAGTGAGAAAGAAAAAGACACCCCTGAGGTCCAGCCCAGACACCCCAGTGGTGGTCACAGTCCCAGACTCCCTTTGGCACAGTCTCACTCCTGATTCCATCAGGAGCAGGCTCCCAGCCTTGAGCTGGCTCTGGCTGCACATTCCCCCCTCCCACAGCATCCCCCACAACTACAACAGGAGCTGCAAGAAGCCTTCAGGAACCATGTGTTGGTTTAGGGCTCACCCTAGGACAAACGGTTCAGCCAGCTGTGCTCTGCTAGGACTGTGCAGGCTCCAGTGAGGCCGTGAGTGCAGCAGGGCACCAAGCTCCACTGAGCCAAGGTATCTGTGAGCACCTGGAGTGCCAGAGCAGGACAAACACCACCTCCCCAGCCAGCCCAGCCCCTGCACGGGGCCATTGGTGGCACGGGGCACGGCAGGACCTCACCTCCTGTCGGCGCTGCTCCTTCTTGAGCTGTGCAATCTCCCGATTCCTCTTGGTCTCCGCCAGCCGCCGGCGCTGCTGCTCCTCCCGCATCTGCTTCATCAGCACGACCTGCAGCGAGGGCCCCGTGTGTGCCCACGGCCCTGGGGAGCCCCGGGGCACCCGCCCACCCCACAGACAGAGGCTCTGCACTTGCCACCAGAGTGGAAAACATTGCTCCAAGCAGGGAGCCAGGCTCATCCAGGTGATTCCTCCCTGCCCTGGCACATCCAGGTACCTTTGCCTTCTTCATCTCGGCCACTTCTGCCTGCAGCTTCCGCAGCTCCCGCTCGTAGCGGGACTGGTTCTTGAGCAGGCGAGCGTGCTCCTTCTGGGCTGCCTGGAGCTTCTGCAGGTCTCGGTTCATCTCCTTCAGCCGCTTCTCATAGTCGGCTTTGATCTTGTTGGCTTTCTCCTCTGTGTAGCACTCCATGGTGCCTGGAGGGCGAGGAGAAGGCTCGCAACAGCCACGCACCCCAGCACCCTCCTGCACCCACACACCCTGCCTGGAGGCACCAGGCACAGTGTCCCTCCCTGTCCCACCGGAGCCCCCCTCACCCCATCGTGGACTGGGCTCTGTCTGGGAATGCCCACTGGAAGAGCTCAGCACAGAGTGGAGACACAGCGGCTGGGCTGAGCAGAGCTGCAGACTGAGACCCACGGCCACACATAAGGGTGACCCTGCCCTATTCAAGCCTGGAGATCAGCCACACCACCGGGTCTTTTGCCCCTAAGCTTCCCCAGGAGTCCCCACAGCTCATGAAGTGGTGCTCAAGGCTGGAAGAGGCTTTGCCTCGCCATCCTTCTCCAGCACCAGCAGGGTTCAGGGCTGTGCAGCTGGCTGATGCTGCTCCCATGGCAAGACAAGCAGAGTCCTGGGGGTACCAGGGATTCGAGTAGAGGCACGGGGATGACAAAGCTCTACCAGAGCCAGGGGTGGATGCTTTAACTTGGAGTTAGCTGGGCTCGAGCTGGCACTGGGGCCTGACGCTGCAGGGATGGGATCCCACGGGTGACGCGGTTCTCACTGAGGTTTTGCAGGACCCGATCCCGCTCCAGCTGCGTGTCCCGAATCTTGTTCTGCAGTAGGATCAGCTTCTCCTCATACTGGTGCTTGAGGGTCTGCAAACGCCGCTGGCTGTTCTCCAGCTCATCAATCAGCTTCTGCTTGATCTCGATCTCACAGGTCAGATCCGCCAAGTCGGCCTGGAAATTCACGGCTGGAGGCAGAGGAGAAAGTCAGGCTGGGAGGGATGCGGGAGCATCACTTCCATGGCCCCACTGAGTCACAGCACATGGGGAGGGCAGGGGAGCTGACTGAACCCACATTGCTGGGGAGCAGCAGCACCCCAAAGAGCACTGCAGCAACCCTGGGGCTCTTCCAGGTCCCGCAGAGCACCGTGGCTGGGGCGTTCTGGTGAACTCGGCCTTGCCAAGAGCAGAGCTCATTGCCAGAGACACCAGCAGTGCCCCCTGATGCCCATGGGCACATGCAGATCTCCACTTTACCCTTCTCCTCTGCATCCGAGTCCGAGTCCACCAGGCTCTCTTCACTGCCCGAGTCCTCATCTTCATCCTCACGCCCATCCTCTTCCTCACAGCCGCTCTCATCCTGTTCTTCCTCCTCCTAAGAGACCAGTGCCTAATCTCAGCCAGCAGCATGGTCTGTCTTTCTCCCCACAGCTCCTCCCTCCTCCAAACCTGAGCTCACCCTACAGCAATGGGCCACAGCCCCCCAGGTGGGGACTCAGCCTCCCACACAGGATGCCCAGGGGCTGCAGCACCATTTCTGGAGCCCCAGCACCCATTGGTGACAGGAGCAGCAATTTGACCCATCCATTCTTGCACCCATCCCTTCCCAGTGGAGCAGCCCAGCATTGCCCAACCCCTCTTCATCTATGCTGATTGAAACCAAGCCCCCAAAAATGTGGACTCCTCGTTCTACAGCAGGGCTGACGGGGGAGTATCCAACATCCCCCTGCTCCAGCATGGAGCCCTCAGCAAAGCGACCCTTCCAGCCTCCTCCAGGGCCAGGCTGAGCTTGGTCCCTGTCCCACATGTGGCAATTACAACGCTCCACACCCAGACACCCCCACAGTGTGAGCACGATGCCCGCTCACCTCTTCCACCTCGTTCTCATCCGTCTCCTCCCCGTTGTCCTGCTGCAGCTTCTGCCGCTTCTTAAACGCCTCCTTCTCCGGGCTGGGGGGAACAGAGGGGGGCTGGTGAGTCCCAGCATGACAGAGGCCAGAAACAGGTTCTGCCAGGACCACCCTCCCTCCTGCTTTTGCACTCTTTGGGGAAAACAGCCTTGGAATGATGTGGTGAGTGAAAAGGAGACCCAGGGCAAGGCAGGGCTGGGAGGGGTAGCAGGATACCCAACTCCGCACGGACAGATGGACACACAGCCTCCCCCTCCCCAACACCCCGCAGCAGCTGCCTTCACCTCTTCCTCTGCTGCCTTCGCTCTTTCTTCTTCAGGCGCTCCAGGTCCTGCTTGGCCCTTCGGAGCACGTCCGAGGCCTCGGTGTCCAGCGGAGCCGCGGGGCTGCACAGCCCCGGCGAGGAGCCCACGGAGAAGGGCGGCCGGGCAGAGACGCGCGAGAGGCTCCGGCGCAGGGACTCGTTCATGGACTCGCTCTCCAGGAGCTTCGTCCTAGGAGGGCAAACAGGGTGGAGTCCAAGAGGGGCCATCCCACTGCCCCTACAGGGGGGGATCGTGCCTGGGTTTGGAGTCACAGAATGGTTTGGGTTGGAAGGGACCTAAAACCTCATCTCGTTCCACATCCCTGCCACCAGGTTGCTCCAAGCTCCATCTGCTTGTAGGGATGGGAACCACAGCTGCTTGGGGCAAACTGTGCCACTGCCTCACCACCCTCACAGGGAAGAATTTCTTCCCAACTTCTAATCTAAATCTCTCCACTTTTAGTTTACAGCCACTCCCCCTTGTCCTATCACTATCTGTCCATGTAAAAAAAAATCCAGCACTCTCCCTCTTTCTTATAAGCTTCTTTTAGGCAGTGGAAGGGGCTCCAAGGTCTCCCCAGAGTCTTCTACAGACTGAACATGGTGTGCTCGGATGGTGTGAGCCAGGGACAGAGTCACTACTAAGCCAACCCCACTAATCATGGGCCAGAAAGCCACAATGCTGCCAGACAGGTACCAGAATCGTGCAAGAGACTGGGACAGATCCGACTTTGGGAGGCAGCAGTCCCTGGAAGACCTCACGCACTCCAGACGGGATCTCCCCCTCCATCAATGCCCACACCAAGAACAACAATGGCCAAAGCACTGCCTGGCACCAAGGCTGGGCCTCCACCAACCCTGTGCAGCAGCAGTGCCGCCAGCTGCTGTCCCACCAGGCTTACAGCTCACCCCAGCAACACGGGGGCACTGAGCTGCGTGAGCCCCCAGCCCCTGACACCCCCTGACCCAGCAGCTGCGTGCCGCTCACCTCAGCTCTTCAATCTCCCGGATGTAGTTCTGGATGAGAGCGCCGATGGCTTCGTTACCGTCCCCTGCAGGGCAGAGGCACAGGTGGGTGGAGGCCGTGTCACAGCCCTGCCCTGGGCTGCCTGGGCTGTGCCACCATGCCCCACACCAGCCCAGCCTCACCTGCTTTGGCCAGCATCAGGTTGGCCTCCTGGCTCATGAGGTAGGTGACCCTGCTGTTGATGGCATCGATGGCCTCCTGCATGGCCTTGACGCGCATGCGCAGGGCGCTGTTCTCCTTCTGCAGCATGGCGTTCTCCCGGAACAGGTCACTGTAGCCCTCGGCGCCGTCCTCCCCGATGACACGCTTGCCCTGTGGGGACAGCGGGGGAGCCCTGAGTGCAGGGCAAGCCGGGACACGGGGACCCACCACTGCATCCCTGGGGGCATCCCCAGACATGAAAGCAGGGACAAACCCAGCGACCAGGAAAGTCTGAGCTGAACAGGCAGAGGGTGAGAGATGCTTTAGGGCTTCTCCCTGCCTTACCACCCCCAAAACCCAGCCAAGGTCCTGCCTTGACAGGCAGGAGCTGAGACTCTGTTTCTTAAGCCTCCTGACTCCTCCCCGCAGTCACCCCTATCCACAGGGGCAGGAGGGTCTGTCCCACTAAACCTGCCCCAGTTCAAACACAAGGAGGGGGCTTTGTTCATCTGTCTCAGCCTCCTCACCAGGGTCGCTCCATCAGCTGGGTTTGCCTTTGGTGGGGTTAATTTTCCTCCCAGCAGCTTTGTGTGGTGCTGTGTTTGGGATCTGTGCTGAGAACAGCACTGATCCCACAGGGATGACTGAGCTCCTGCTGAGTCAGGAGCTGTTCTGCCCCTCACCCTGACCCACCAGCGTTGGGCTGGGGGTGCACAAAGAGCTGGGGGGACACAGCCAGGACAGCTGTCCCCCACTGACCACAGGGACATCCCAGACCGTGTGATGTCATGCTCAGCATATAAAGCTGGGAGAAGGAAGAAGAAACAGGGGATGCCTGGAGTGTTGTCCCAAGTCACTGTTACACCTGGCAGAGCCCTGCTGGGCTGGGGATGGCTGAGCATCTCCCTGTGATGGCACACGGGGAATGAGTTCCTTGGTTTGCTTTACTTCTTAAACTGTGTCTAAACCAAGGAGTTTCCTCACTGTTACTCCTCCAAATTCTCTCCCCCATCCCACGGGTGGGGCAGCGAAGGACTGGCTGACAGGGTTCCCTTGCTAGCCAGGGCTACTCCAGGCCCACTCACTGCCTTGTACTCCATCAGCTCCATCTGCAGGCGGGCGATCTCGGCCCGCAGGGCGCTGATCTGCTGGCTCGTCTTGTCCTGGTTCACCACCACTTTGTTCTTGATGTTGCGGGCGCGGTTGGCGTACTTGAGCGTGTTCAGGGTCTCCATGAAGTCCCGGTCCGAGGGGCTCACGCAGGCGATCATGATGGTTTGGCTGGGGGTGCACGGGCAGGGTGAGAGACAGTCCTGGTGGGAACCCAGCACTCGGCACAGACCACACGCCCCACACACCCATCCTGGGTGGAAGCGCATCCTGGGCCCTTCTGTGTTTTAAAACAAGGTATGAACTGGGTTCATCCCTCCCAGAGCCAGGGCACCCACAAGAGCCCTCAAGCACATCACACAGCCCTGAGCAAAGGCAGCCCTCCCTCAATGCATCCCTCTTTGGAGAAGAGGCAGGAATTCAATCCATGCTGGGCACCACCACTTGCCAAGTCCCAGATCTGCGAGGACTCAGGAGGGTTTTGCACCAGCTGATTCTGCCAAAGCTGTTAATTGTGCCTGAGGCTGATGAAGAACCATGGCCTTTAGATCTGCAGAACCATGCCATGCCTGGAAGAAGGCATCCCTTCCCCACCAGGCAGCCACTGGAGCCCTGAGATAGCTCCTCCCTAGCTCCAGAGCCCCTCAGCCCCATCTGCAGGGGAACAGCCCCAGCAGCCCAAGCTCAGCCCCTACCTGGGACCCCCTTACCTGTTGCCCCCAAGGGAATCCTGCAGCAGGCGGGTGAGCTTGGAGTCACGGTAGGGCACGTGCACGACCTTCTTGCTCTGGTCTCCGAGGGCACTAATGACATTCCCCAAGGCCAGCTGCCAACACAAAGGGAAGCCCCCCCAGCTTCAGCCCTCCCTGAGGACACAGCCAGCACGCCAGGCCTGGGGCATGCACCGTAGCACAGGTCTGGGTTGCACAAGGGGCACGCACGGGGCTTCCCTCAGCCTGGGCTGCACTGAGAAGCAGCATCAAGCCCCAGAGTGGGTTTTTAGCTCCAATTAGCAGCTCTCACCCTTTTGGGACCTGCAGCACTGTGCCCAGCTGCACCCCTCCCCACAGCACAAGTCTCCTCCGGCAGCAGAGCTGTGCTCTCACCACTGGCACTGTGCAGATTCTCACCATCAGGCACGGGCAGCGCAAACCCCAGCCAGGACAGCAGCACCCCAACAGCGCAGGGTAAGACCCAGAAGTGTCACAGGCTTCCCCTGGCAGGCCTTGCCTCGCCTCTCCCCTGCCCCCGTGCAGCCCAGTGCCGTACCAGCCCGCAGTTGATGGAGATCCCTTCCTTCGCTCTCTCGCCAGTGGCACCCGTCCGCTTCAGCCTCTCCGAGCCAGCCAGGTCCACGAAGTGAAACTTGGCTGTCAAGGTCTCGTACTCAGTGGCGGGCTGGGATCCATCCAGGAGACTGCTCACCTCCCCATTCACCTGCAGCCAGGGACACAGCAAGGGTCACCACCCCAGACTGGAGCAGGCAGAAGCTCCCTTGGCTTCGCTCAGACATCAGCCAGAGTCTGAGCATTCACCCTTCGTATCCAGCCCCTCAGAGATGGGGGGGAGACAGGATCCCAAGAGCAGCTGGCTCTGAGCCATCAGCTCACCCTCAGCTCCCATTAAATCCTAATGCTGGCTGTGACTGGGAAAGACAACAGAAAAATCCCTGCTTCTCTTTGCCAGACTTCAAATCCTGTCCCCTTCCCAAGGGAACTTCATGCATCACCTGGGTATGGAACCCAGGAGCAGCCTGGCCATGAGGCAGGACCACATCTCACCAGCTCTGGGCGGGCACACACTCTCGTCTGGCACAGGTGGATGGTGAAGATGGCATGGGACCGGGAGCTCTGCACGTTCATCTGGGTGCTGGCGGTGGTGCGGGAAAGAGCTCCTTGTTTTAGGCACTGGATCAGCTACAACAACACCAGGGAGGGAAGGAAACCTTAAAGCACCCTCCTAGGGAGTCAGGACAGACCCTGTGCAGCTCAGTGGGCACACTGACCTTTTCCAGAACACCCGCAGGACTGCACTGTCCCACACTGGGAGAGATGTCCCCCCACCATCCCTGGCCAGAGGCTCCCAGCTGCCACCCCTGCTCTGTGTGTGCCCCACCCTGCACCCACCTCATCCTGTGAGCTGATGAGGCGTGACGTGACCCCCGTGGTGTAGATGCTCCCACTGGCATCCTCATGGATTTTGATGTTGGATTTGCGGTGCCGTGCGTCAGGGTCGCGGGTGCTGTCGAACAGGTCCAGGATCTCCTCGTTGTAGAGCTGAGCGGGGCAGCAGCGGGCGTGGGGTGAGCAGAGGAAGCACCAGGCTGCTCAAGGGGCTGGCAGGAGCTGCCGTCTGCACCCCGCTGCCACAGCCCCAGAGCTGGGGATGTGTGTGCTCACGCTCTGCAGGGCTCAGCAGGGGAGCTGGTGCGTGTGACAGGGCAGGAGAGGAGGCACAAACGTGCATGCAGAGAGGAGATGATGCACAGAACCGTGGCATCCTTCAGACTGGAAAAGCCCTCTAAGATAATCAAGCCCAACCATTCCCCCAGCACTGCCTGTTAATCACTAAACCCTGTCCCCAAGTGTCACACCCACACATCTTCTGAACATTTCCAGGGATGGTGACTCCACTGCTGCCCTGGGCAGCTGTGCCACTGCCAGACCACCATTTCAGGTTGGAAATTTTTCCCAATATCCAATCTAAATCTCAACTGGCACAACTTGAGGCCGTTTCCTCTTGTCCTGTCCCTTGTTCCCTGGGAGCAGAGCCTGACCCCTATCTGGCCCCACCCTCCTGTCAGGGAGTTGTGGAGAGAAAAGGTCCCCCTGAGCCTCCTCTCCTCCAGGCTGAGCCCCCCAGTTCCCTCAGCCACTGCTCATCACACTGGTGCTCCAGAACCTGCCGTGCAAAGCTCTGAGCTGCAGTCTGGGTTGGTTTCCACCGCCCAGCCCCGTCCAGCCCCTGGCCCACACAAGCAGATCCACTGAGCAGACACCCAGGAGCTGCACATGCCCTGACCTTCCTGGCTCACCTGGCCACACGAGCCAGTGAAACCCCACTCTCATCACAGCTCCCTGAGGTCGTCTCTGCCAGGTGGAAAGGGGATAAGGGCGACCAGGGAGTGCTGAACAAGCAGGGAAACCCTGCTGCCCCAGAGCTGACTCCATCCACACCTTAACTCTGCAGCGTCCTCTCCCAGCCTGGGGTGGAGGGACACCCCTGCCCACCTGTCCCCCCCCACCACCATTCAATGTCACCCTCCTGTCCCCACATCCCAGTGAGAGCACTGGGTCACCCAAGGACTGCAGGTTCCTGGCCAGCAGAATGGATCAGGCTAATCTGTCCCAGGCTGCCCCAGGTGCCACCAGGCCCCTCAAAGGTTTAAACCTGTTCCCAGAGCAGAGTCACAAGACAGGGATCAGCCAGAACAAGTCCTGTGCCCCTGCCAGGTCAGCAGGGGTGGTGACCAGTGCCTGATGCGGCCATGTGCTGCTTTATCCACGCAGGACTTCAGGACAGGCAGGAAATTGTCCCCATTTCCACCCCAGCAGGATCCCCAAAGAGAAGCCCCACGAGCTGAGCACAACTGGGAAGGCAACCAGGAGCTTGGATAGGCCAAGTGATGGGAATGGGAGGACACAACAGCACCGCAGGAGCCCACAAGGGCTCTGCAGATGGAGACGGAAGTGGGAAGGATTTCTCCAGCAAGGAGGTGACTCTGAGGCCTCTCCAAGCCATCAACATCTGAAGACACCCAGATGTGATGGCCAACAAAGCCACCTGGAGGCAAGATCGCAGCACGGGGTCCCTCCCTGCCCATCTCCTCTGGGTTTATCCCAGGTCACAACCTCAACCAGCTGAAGCTTGCTTGGGAGCTCAGCTTTGCTCAGCACCACCCTGTGCTTTCTCACTGGGGCCTTAAACCAGTTCCCACTTGCCCCTCTTTGCTCTTTCAGCCCAGGAGCAACCTCCAGGAGAAACGCTGCCAACATATGAGGTCCATGGGCTTCCCAGGACAAACTTCTCCAGGAAATGAAGCAGTTCACAGAAGAGGCTTTTGAATAGGAGAAGCCAGGACAGGCAGGGGAGGATGCATTCTCAAGGTCAGAGATGCAACAAAGGACATGGAACACAGCACAGTCCTTCCTCAACCTCCCCCTAGAATGGCACTTTTCCTGTCTCACTGAGAACTCTGCTCCAAGGTAGCAGGTATCCCACTATCCTTGACCTCAGACAGGGGTGAGACAGCCCAGAGCCCCTGGATCCCCAGGGGACCAAGCCAGAAGACCCTTCCCCACGGTGGGAGCTCCCTCCACCCAGTTCGTAGCCATCATGAGGTCAACAACATCGAGGTGCCTCGAGTCTCCACCAGCACACATCCCCAGCCCCCCGCCTGCCCAGCTCTGTCGGGGAGCAGTCAGGACATGGAGATCTCGAGGAGCCCAAGGCACGGGAGGGGAGCAAGGACAGGGCAGGGCCGTGGTGTCCCCCAGACCTCCCAGCACCCACCTCCAGGAACTGGGCGCTGACTTTGAACTCGGGTGCCGCCACGCCCTGGCTCTGGGCCGCTCGCCTGCGCTCCTCGATGCCGCTGAAGAGGTGGCTGATGGCCCTGGGGATGATGCCCTGCTCCTCCTCCGAGATGCTCATGTCGAAGCCGGTGCCCATGGTGTAGGTCTTCCCCGCGCCCGTCTGTGCACAGACGGTCAGGGGGGAGCTGGCTGGGCCCTCCCAGGCTCAGTTCTGCCCAACACACCCCACATTTTCCTCCTGCTGCTTTAGGCTCCCCAAACATGGTTGCAGAGCCACTGTGAGCCCCAGCAACAGAGCAGCTCCCACACTCCCATCCCAGCCCTGCCACCCCTGCCCCAGCTCTCTCCCACCCAGGGACAGCTCTGTTCTCCCCATACCCGGGATCTCACACACCCTCCACCTTCCTTAACCTCTGCAGGTGCCCTCTCAGTATCCCCAGCGCTGCTGGAGAGCCCAGGGCTGAGGGCAGGGCCTGTACCTGCCCGTAGGCCAGCACAGTGGCATTGTAGCCCTCGAAGCAGCCCTCGATGAGCTTCCCCATGCAGGTCGTGTAGATCCGCTCCTGCCATGTGTCCAGGTCGAAGACAAAGTCGTAGGTGAAGGCCTTGTCCTTCCCCAGCAGCACCTGGGGCTCGCCAGGCGTCACCGAGGTGCAGATGTGACATCCCTCTATCTTCTCTTTGGGCAGCTGGGGACGGATCCTATGGGAGGAGAAGCAGGCTGAGGGCAGCCCAGTCTTGGGGGACACCAGTCTGGCCCTGAGGATGCGAGCACAGCCCATGCTGTGTGCCAGGTCCTAGAGTGTGTCTAGTCCAGCACAGCCAGAGGGAAAAGACTGTTCCCCACTGCTCTGCACAGGCACAGCCTCACCTTGAGTGCTGTGTGCAGTTTTGGGCACCACAATGTAAGAAGGACATAAAGGTGTTAGGGAGGGTCCAAAGGAGGGACACAAGAATGGTGAAGCGCCTTGAGGAACCACATGAGAAGCGGTTGAGGTCACTTGGCTTGTTCAGAACTGGATAAAAGCAGCCTGAGGTCAGACCTTATCGAGGTCTGCAGCTTCCCCACAAGGGGCAGCTCTGATCTCTGCTCTCTGTGACCAGTGACAGGACCCAGTGTAACAGCGGAGCTGTGCCAGGGGAGGGTTAGGCTGGATATTTGAAAAAGGCTGCGCACTGCCCAGGCTCCCCAGGGAAGGGGCACGGCCCCAAGGCTGCCACAGCTCCAGGAGCGTTTGGACACCGCTCTCAGGGATGCACAGGGTGGGATTGTTGGGGGGTTTGTTCAGGACCAGCAGTTGGAGTCAGTGAACCTTGTGGGTCCCTTCCAGCTCAGGACATTCTACAATCCCTGCTGGAAACGTGGCTCCTGCACGCAGGGGACAGGCAGCACCTCTGCCCATAGCACGGAGCACACAGGGCAGGGGATGCTTCAGCTCCGGCAGCCAGCCACAACCCTGACCTGTTTGTGGCTGAGCACAGAGGGTGACACAGCCCCAAAACACCACCAGCCACCTCCACAGCTGAGGTGACAAGCAGGGCTGGCACAGACAGGGGCCAGGACATCGGGGTGGCACAGACAGGGGCAGGACATTGGGGCAGCCCCAGCAGGGACTGGAGCAGAGGCAGAGGCAGAGGCAGAGTCAGGCAGCCAGGCCACGGCACAGCCCCACTTCTCCCGACGCAGACACATCAAACCGCAGCTACAAAGGCTTGAAATGCAAAATGCAAAAACAAGACAAGACGGTCCCACCCCAAACCACCGCCCAGCCCAAGAGCTGTCCCCTGCCGTGGAGTCGATGATGGGGCCGGGACGGGCGAGGCTGCGCTGGGCAGAGAGCGTGACCCACCCACCGCATCCCACCCACGGCACTCCACCCCTGCCCGAGAAATGCGGGAGCGGAGCGGCTGGAGCTGCACCGGCGCTGCTCCTCTTCAGGGCTGCACAGCTCCGGCAGTCGGTGGATGCACCGGCTGCAGGAAGCTGGGGGCTCCCGGGGGACTCATGGAGAAAGGAGTTGGAAGCCAAGCGCCATGCAAATAGCTCTCATTAGTGCTAATGACTGCACAGTTCCCGTCCCCGGGTGCTCCATAAACACAGCTATTAATTCCTTCAAACCACATCGAGACCTGAGCAGCCGCTGCGTGGATTGGGACTGAGAATCATGGAATCTCCTGAGCTGGAAGGACCCACCAGGATCATCCATCCCAACCCCTGGCCCTGCACAGATCCCCCAACAATCCCACCCTGTGCATCCCTGGCAGCGCTGTCCAAACGCTCCTGGAGCTCTGGCAGCCTCGGGGCCGGGACCATTCCCTGGGGAGCCTGGGCAGTGCCCAGCACCCTCGGGGGGAAGAACCTTTTCCTGATCTCCAGCCTGGCCCTGCCCTGGCCCAGCTTCATGCAGGAGTCACTGCTCACTGCTCCTCACCCACCCACCCAGAGCCAAACCCCTGGGCTGTGTCTGGGGGCACAGGGTGGGTTTGGGGGTCCCTGGCAGGCCAGGCAGTGCACAAGCACCCCTCCACCCCCTCACCCCACGCAGCAGGCGCATGGGAACAGCTCCGTGCCTCCGTGGATATATTTAGCTCAGCAGCTACAATAAAAAGCAGCTTCTGATGTGCTCAGTCCCAGACTCGTTCCTGTCGCCTTCCCAGGGTTCCACCCTCCTCCAGAAAAATTATCCCTGACTTTAATTACTTTTGGAGCAAGATGATGTGCTTCCCCCATCCCCACCCCAGACATGCACAGCAACTGCAGCCCCAGGGAATGGGCAGAAGAACGAACTGGAGCCACAACACATTTGGGAATTTTTTTCCTCTCAGGAAAAATGAGAGCAGGTTGTCAGCAAGATATTTCTTTGTCTCTCCACTCCCCCCAGGGGATTAAATACCTGCAAGGGGGGTTTGCAACAGCAGCAGCGCTGGAGGGGTGCACACATGAATTCTGCACAGGGCATTTAGGAACCCACCTTGAGCCTGGCCATGCTGGGCTGTTCCAGTGTCCAACACCAACACTGCCCCACTCCCATTCCCCAAACCTCGCTGCCCAGCCAGCTCCAGGCACCCAAGAGACCCATCCCTCACCCTGGCTCTCCCAGCCAGGGGACCTGTGGGGCTGGAGAGGACCCACATGCCCGTCCTCAGTGTGCTCCCCATGCCACCCTGTCCTGTCCCCCAGCCCGAGAGAGACACGGGAGATGCAGGAACCCCCAGGCAGCTCCTCCTCTTCAGGCAATTGGCCAAGCACCACCCAGGGATGGCCCTGGGAGCTGCTGCCAGCTGGTGGGAAATACTACAGACTCTGCTACGAGAGTGGGATGAGTGGAGCAAGAGTTCAAGGAAGGGCACCAGCTGCCAAAACTTGTGTGGGAAAGCACAGAGACATCACAAAGCATCGTGGGGGTCTTATGTGGCCACCAGGAGACGTCTCAGAGGGTTTCTCTAGGCCAGTGCAGCTGCTCCCCAGTGCCCAAGTGCCCCAGCTCTCCTGCACCGGTGTGGCACCCCTGCCCTCTCAGGAAGCCCACCAGGGCACTGGGCAACACCACACCCCGGCTGGGTTAGGGAGGAGTTCACAGGTAGCTCCGAGGCGTGCCCAGGCACCACAACACCTCCTCCAAACACCGAATCATGGAACTGTTTAGGTTGAAAAGACCCTCTAAGATCACTGAGTCCAACTGTTCCCCCAGCTCTGCCACGTCCCCACTAAATCCTGTCCCCAAGTGCCACACCCACACATCTTTCGAACACTCTCAGGGATGCTGACTCCACCTGGGAGCCTGTGCCTGACCACCCTTTCAGGGAAGATTTTTTTCCTAATATCCAACCTAAAGCTCCCCAGGACAACTTGAGGCCATTTCCTCTTGTCCTGTCACTTTTTACCTGGGAGCAGAGCTCAACCCCCACCTGGCTCCACTCTCCAGTCAGGGAGTTATAGAGAGCAAGAAGGTCCCTTCTGAGCCTCCTTTTCTCCAGGCTGAGCCCCCCCAGCTCCCTCAGTCCCTCCTGGTGCTCCAGACCCTTCTCCAGCCCCATTCCCTTCTCTGGACACGCTCCAGCCCCTCAATGCCTTTCCTGTGAGGGTTCCAAGGCTGCCCTCAGGATTGGAGGTGCCTCAGCAGTGCCCAGCTCAGAGGGATGGGCACTGTCCTGGTCCTGTGGCTGGTACAAGCCAGGTGCCATTGGCCTTCTTGGCCACCTGGGCTCATGGTCAGCCACCACTGACCAGCATCCCCCAGGTCCTCTCCTGCCAGCAGCTTTCCAGCCAAACCTGACCATCACCTACAGAGCCAGCCCAGGCTCTCTCCTCAGCCCTGTTCTCAACCCCTGCTGGTGATGCTGGGGTAGGTCAGTGTTTGCCACCCTCTGCCTGAGCTTCCCACGTTCTCCAACAGAGATAAGCAACTTTGGTGGCCATAAGGGCACCATCTGAGTGTGTTCTGGCACTCCTCGTCCCTGCCACTACCAAAAGAGATCCTGGCCACACCCTGTCTGTTCCTAGCTCCAGCAGAACTGGGTGTGATGCTGTCAGGGCCAAGCCCGTGACTGATGGCGATGCTCCTCACCTGCACCTGGACACAGCCAGCCAAGCTGCTCCACACCTGGCCGTGAGCCACCAGCCCTGAGGGCAGCTTGTGCCAACCAGTGGGACCCACAGCAGAGCCAAACACATCGGGGTGCCCTGTCCCACAGGACTGGGACACCCACCGAGAGCTCCCCTGAGAGTCCCCGACACAGGTTCCCGTGGCTGTGTGACAGTGAGGAACCCACCTGCTGAGTGGCAGCCAAAATGAACCAGCAGTTCACCAGCAGAGCGCTGCCTCCCACCCTGCAGCCTGGCAGGACTGAGCTAAGCCCCAGCTCTGCCAGACAGGCTGTGCCCAGCCAGCCCCACACGGGCACTGGTGACCATTTCTGCCCAAAGAAATGGGAGCGGGGAGGACACAGCCTGTCCTGAGGCCAGCAGCTTGCTCAGAGCTCGTCTCCCTCCTGCCCATGTGAACACACCAGCCTCAGCACAGGCAGCACCCCAGGAAAGAGGACACAGGCTTAAGCTGTGCCAAGGGAACTATAGGTTGGATATCAGGAAAAAGTTTTTTACAGAAAGAGCGATAAAGTACTGGAATTGTCTGCCCGGGGAGGTGGTGGAGTCACCATCCCTGGATGTGTTTAGAAAAAGATTGGATGTGGCACTGGGTGCCATGGTTTAGTTGAGGTGTCAGGGCATGGGTTGGACTCGATGATCTCGAAGGTCTCTTCCAACTGAGTGATTCTGTGATTCTGTGATTCTGAAAGCCAGCAGGACCACAGCCACACCAACCACCACCCTCCAGCTCCCTGCCAAGGCACGGTGACAAGGAAGGAGAGCCAGGACAGAGCTGCACGGTCCCAGCCAAACGCTCCTGCCAAGAAAACCTTCCCAGGCAGCCCGTGCACCATGCAGGAGGTGATGGATGAACACTCAGAGGAGCAGGCAGGGCTGCAGAACATCCCTCCCCAGCCGGCAGCTCTCGCTGGGGCGGTGACGGCCGTCGCAGCAGGAGTCTGATCCAGCAGCAGCATCCAAAGCCACAGCACGAGCCGTGCGTGCCAGGAGAGCCTCAGCCTCAC
The DNA here is from genome assembly GCA_013397795.1 of Orthonyx spaldingii. NCBI lineage: Eukaryota > Metazoa > Chordata > Aves > Passeriformes > Orthonychidae > Orthonyx > Orthonyx spaldingii. The sequence continues at coordinate 504,632 of VZTJ01000752.1, forward strand.
AGGGACACAAAGGGGACCTCGGCTGGAGCGTCTCCATCGCTCCCCTTCCCATCCCGGCCGGGCTGGCAGGCTCTGAAAGCGCTGTCTCCATGGCTGAGCTGCCAGGGACACCGAGCATCTGCGAGGAGGGCGGGGAGCGGGCCCTGCACCCCCAGGGGCAGGAGCTGAGGGGCAGCAGCTTGGGCAGGCACAAAGGGAGAGCTGTTCTGCACTGCTGCCCCGTGCCAGGCCGGGGGAGTGCAGGAGGGGCTGGGAGCCAAGTGCCAGGTGGGCACTGCGAGGCAGCTCCACAGGCAGGGTCAGCCTGGGGGTCCCTGAGAAGCCTCCCCGGGAGCGATCTGCCCATCCCAGCATCTCAAGCCCTGCAGGAGGCAAGGGGATGGGGCTGAGCACACTGGGGACATCCAGAATCCCCACACCACTGGCACCACCAACCCCGAGGGGAGGCTGTCTCCTGGCACAGTTTGGCTGACATGGACTGCTGGGTTCACATCCTCCTCACCCAGCTGTCTCAGCCTCCTGGCTCCCAGCACACCACCATGGCAGCCCCAGGGGGCTCGGAGCATCCTTTGGCCCCCAGCACTTTGCCCAGTCCCACAGCCCTCCAGCACAGAGCCAGAGCCGTGAGAGCCCCCCCCCAGCAAAGTGCCCGTACCCATGGCCAGGCCTCGCCATCCTGCTGAGACACAGCTGCCCTGCACAGGGGCAGAGGGACCCAGATCCACCACCCAGGATCACGCAGGGGCTGTTCCACCTCCCAGGCAGCCTGAGCACACACACCCTCCAGCATTTCCCAGCACTGCCAGGGGGCTGTAGGGCACGTTCTCACAGACTGGGGGGTCACAAAGAGCTCCTGTCCTTCCACGACCTCTCTGCAAGCTGCCTGCAGACCCTACAAAGAGCTGTTCCTCTCCCCTCCCAAGCGGGCTGCCCAGCCAGGAAGGGCTGGTTGCCTAGGGAGCAGAGCCAGAGAGCTGGAGAGCGATGGGTGGAAGAGCTCCATGGGATTTTCCCTCTCTGTGCCAAGCCCCAGACGCTCAGAGCCACCACCTCTGTCCACCGTGTGTGCAGAGGGGCCAGGCTGCCCACGGCAGTGCTGCTGAGGCACTGCCCCTCACCCAGCCACGGCGGCTGGAGCTGGCAGACCCCACCAGGGCACAGCCCAGCTCTGGGAGCCTCTCAGGGCAGCCGGGCTGGGCAAGCCCAGACAGCACCCGGCTCTGCTCCCCACACGGCCTGCACTCTGCTCCTGTCTCTGTTCCCACATCACCTGCACTCACCCCACTCCCCACACCATCTGCATTCACCCCATTTCCCCTCCCCACATGACCCTGCACTCACCCCACTCCCATCCCCACATCCCCCACACTTGCTCTGCTCCCATCCCCATTCTGCTCACGGACCCATCTCTGCTCCCTGTGCCACCGGCCCCCTCCAGCCTCCCCAGCATCAGAGCTGCAGGAGCAGCTGCCCAACAGCCCAGGGCTGCCCACAGCCCCTGCCAGCCTCCTGTCCTCTCTGCTCCCTGCCCGCTGCTCTCTCCTCTGCCCCAAGCCTGCCCTCCATGCCCTGTAATCCCACCAAGCAGCCCAGGCCAGCAGCAGGAGCAGCTCTCACATCCTCCGATGCTCTCCCAGGACATCTCATGGGTCAAGGACAGCCCAGACCCCCCAGGTGAGGTGGCATACAGGGTGCAGCATGGGGAGCACTCAGCTTGGCCAAGCAGCTTCCCAGGGCAGGATCAGAACCAAGTGCTCCAGGTTTTCCCACATCTCCAGGCCAACGCCACAAGCACTGATAGGGCTGCCCACCCTCACCAGTGGCTCCCCAGGCCCATACCCCATGGGGGAATCTGCCCCCTTGCCAGGAACGGGATCTCCCAGCCCTATTCCCCCCGAGCATGGGGGCCCAGGAGAGGGCTGGCTGCCAGGGGCTGGCTCCCAGCACACAGGTTGTATTGGACACAAACCAAGACAAAGTTCAGCATTTAATTACCACGGCAGGGAAGTGGCTCAGCAATCAGAGAAAATTGAATCAGGCTCCCCGGAGACTGCCAGGTCTGGTCAGCAAACAGCCCAATTAAGAGATATAGCTATAGCCAGGCACCTCCCAGCAGCAAGCACAGCACAGAGCCCCCTCAGCCCCACTCAAACGCTGCCAAGGCAGTGGGTGCCACAGCCAGCACGACTGGATCAGCACTGGGGCAAGGCAGAGCTCCTGGGCAGCCTGGGGTCACCCACAGAGCTGGGGTGCACCCAGAGCCCCCTGGGCACAGCTCAAAGGGGGAATATCCCTCCACACCACATCCATCTCCCGGGGAAGCCACCCCAACACCACCCAGCCTGCTCCCCTGCAGGGCGAGCCCTGCTGCCCTGGACCCCAGAGCCCCCTGGGCTCCCCCTAATCCGACCACTCCAGACTTTCCCAGGCTTAGGGAAACCTTTAAATCAGGCCCTGGCAGGCACCATGTGCTGCTCATTAGCTCTGGCAGGAGCAGGAGGCTCTGAGCTGCACCATCTGCTCTGTGCTGAGCCCCGCGGTGGGGCAGGGATGAGGGACACGCTGCCTGCACAGGCAGCACCAGGGACACCCAGCAGGGCCCCGGGGATGCATAGGATCCAACCCAAGCAGGAGCCAATCCAGTCTGGGATCCCCCTGGACTCCACCCCTGTAAGTGACTGGGATGCCTCCAGCTCGCCTGGGACCTGCCCAAGGGGAAGACCACGAGGATTTCTGCAAACAACAGAGCTGGGACAGTCACCTGTGAATGGCTGCAGTGTCACAAAACCCCGGGTGGGGTGGGAAACACACATGTGACAGCACACACAACGTGACACACGCCCCAGCAGGGCCCCCACTCCCCTCCAGCCATGCAGGAACAGCCCCAAAACCACTGGCTCAGCAGCAGTATCAGCAATTAACAGGGAGTTAAAGGAAACCATCACTCACCGGTAGACCCTGGGCCTGACAGGCCCATCGGCCTGATCCTGAGAAGCACAGGAGTCCCTCAGGTCTGATGGACACAGACAGACACACTTCCCCACGCAACTCTGCACCCCCGTACTGAGGCTCCCATTTCCTCCCAAGTCAGCAAATCACATCCACAGGATCTCTCCCCTTCCCAGGTGCCCCTGCAGGGTCCCCAGGTCCCAGTTCCACCCCAGTACCAGTCTGGTGTGCCCATACTGGAGATCAGGCCGGCCTAGAGCCAGCAGCCTCCCAGGGCACTCCCACTGCCACGGGGGAAACAACAACAGGACCCTGGCAGGAGACACTGCAGCCCCAGAGCCCACCGGGAACAGCAGAGCAAACCTGCCCACACGACACGGGAGCAGAGGTGCCTCTCCAGCCCCTCCCCAAAACACAAATCAGTGCCAAGCCCTTGGCCAGCAGGATGGGGGATGCTGTGAGGCACCCAGGAGCAAACACAGTCCCTCACCTGGGCAAGGAACAGGGAAGGTTTTGACTGAATGTCCCCCTCAGGCAGGTGCAGCCTGAAATAAAGGATGAGCAGAGCCCACAGCACCATGGACTGAGAGTCTCTCCCCCAGCTGGAGGGGCTGGGTTGTGCTTTCCAGCCCTGCAACGCTGGGCTAGAAACTCAGTGCTTGAAGGCTGGAGGAAGAGGAGGAGCAGGAGGAGTTCAGCTCCCTGCCAGCACCCCAGACCAGAGCAGGGATGGAGACACTTCACTCTGCCCAAGTCGGGCACGGGCAGGGGGGTGTCCACAGCCCCACACACGGGGCAGGAGCACCACCGGACAGGGCAGCCTGGCACCAGGCTCCAGCAAGCTGTGACAAGAAACCTTCCCCACCCATGTCAGGCTCCAAGGAACTGCAGAGCAGGGAAAGGGATTTCACTGGAATCCCCAAGTGCTCGGGCTCAGCTCTGAGCCCTCACTCGGAAATGGGGGAATGGAATGACTGTGTGGCATCCACATGGAGAGGGCAGGGGGCACATTGCAGAGGGGCAGCCGCCCCCCACCCAGCACTGCAGTGCCAGGGGGACACCAGCACACACCAGGACAGCACTGGACCGGCTCCTGCTCTGCCCAGAGAGGGAAGGGTGGCAGGCAGGTGGCCCAGTCACTGCCCCTTCCACCACGCCAAAGTAAAATCCACCAGCAGTGACCAGGGTGCAGAGCCACCCCTGCAGAACTGATCCCCCACAGCAGATCCCAGCGGCAGCTGCCCTCGCAATCCACCACATCCCAAATCTGGCTGTTTAACCGGCGGCACGGAGTGTTTTGACAGCCTCCAGCAGGAAACAGCCCCGTGGGACCACCGGGGCCGGCCCCCACCCCCAGCAGGAGCAGCACAGCCACGGGCCAGCGCTGGCTCCGAGGCTCACACGGGGCTCACGGGGATATCGCCTTCCCTCCCCTGGGGCCAGGAGCCGTGTTTCCGACAGCTTTGTTTGGGGCTTCATCTGCAGTTTTCTCCTGCCTCCAATTTCCCTGCTGAGGCAGCAGCTGGCTCCGTCCCCTGGCGGATCCTTGGGAGGCCCTGGCCGCCCGAGCTCCGCGGCTCCAGGGTGTTCGCTGAGAGCCCTGCGATGGGTGATGAGTGCCGGCACCGAAACCCTGCCCGGGCTGCTCTGCTGCGGGCGGGGGCACATCCGGGGGCCCGCGGGGTGCAGCCCTGCTCCCCCCCCGCACGTCCCCATCCCCTTTCTGACATTTCCGCTGTAAAAGCCGATTTGAGCGGCTGATTGAAGCCAGGCGCAGAACGCACCCCCGCACGCACACACCTGGGCTCGGCCCTGCCCCCGAGCCCCTGGAGTCCCCAAAACTTCCCTCCAGACTGCGGAGGCCACGGTCCCCCTGCTCTCTGCAACGCCCAGCTCCGAGGCACAGCAGGCTGGGAAGCCCCAAAGCGAAAGCAAAGAGCAGCAGCTTGTCTGGATGGGCTCAGCCCAGCCCCAAAACAGCCCCAGGACGGGGCAGGGGCCGCTGCCGTGGCTGAGCTGCCCTCAGTAGGTGCAAAGGGTGGAGAGGAAGGCGCTGGGGTGGCCACACCGGTGTTCTGTTAGCCCAGCACCCTCTGAGACCCTCCCTTCTGGGGATCAGGGCTGCTCCCGACCCTGCAGATGGGAGACACAGCACCCCAGGGCTGCTGCCCTGCCCCCCTCCCCTGCCCTTCCCCCTGCAGAGACAGTCCCATCCCACGCCTCCGGGTAGAATTGATTGCTTTCTCTCTCCCTGTGACATCCGAGCAAAGCCAGCCCAGCACCGGCCAAAGCTGGCAGGAGACGGCGCCCCCCCAGGACCACCCAAAGGGGCTCCAAGCTACAGCAGCAGCCGGTGCTGGAGGGCAGCCGGTGCCAGGGCTGTGCCCTCCCCCTCCCCACCGCAGCCCTCGGGCACACGGCACGAGCTGGGTCCACACCACCTTTCCAGCTGCACCCAAACCCATCCCAGAACAGCTGATGTGGAAGGGCCACACCTTCACTTCCTCGGGACTGACCCCAGCCGGTTCCAGACACTTTGGATTCACAGAAAGCATCCCAGCAGGCAGAGAGCCCCAGCCGCGTGGCAGCAGAGATGCCAGGACCCCGGCAGGGCTGGAGCCCAGCTGGTCCCACCACCAGAGCTTTGCCAGCTCAGTCGCTTGGCCGAAGCACCCCCAAGGCTGCAGGATGATGAGGGGAGGGGGGACTCCGAGGAGGAGTTGGGAGTCACTCCCCGAGGCACGAGCCAGCGACGGGATGTTGGTGTGGACCACGGAGCATCGCAGCAGGAGCAGCAGAGCACTGGAGGTTGCAGAGTTTAAATAAACTTGAAACACGACTCAACTTCCTTCCCCAATTTCACAAGCTCCGTTTCCTGCGTCTCCACTGCAGGCCAGGCATGCTCAGTGCCATGGGCAGCTCTGGCACAGGGGATGCCACTCTCTCCAATGAGCCAGCCAGTCTGGAGGTGCCCTCAGGGAGCAGCTCTGCAGCCAGCCAGGCCACTCAGGCCTCCAGCCAAGGAGTTTAATGGCTCCTGGGGTCAATATTTGCCATCAGCCCTTCCTGACACTGCAGAACTGCTGGGCTGAGCTCTGCTTCCTGCAACCAGCACAGCGAGCCCCACTCCCCGGCTCAGCGTGGCTGCAGGAGCTGGCAGCACCCATCTGCAGCCTTGGAGGGGCTCTGGGGAGAGCGGCTGCCCAGCCTCAAGGCACAAGACTCAAATCTCTGTCCCAAGCCTCAAATCTCTGGCCCAAGCCTCAAATCTCTGTCCCACGACTCAGATCAAGGCTGTGCTCCCAGACAGAGAGCAGGAGTGGGGAGCTGCACTGCAGCCGCCCGTTTGAAGGTCACCTACAAGAAGGCAGCAGCGGCTGCTGTGCGAGGAGGGCTGGCCCCAGGGCTCTCAGCAGCACCGGGGCAGGAGGCAGCTCCCTGCTGGGACCCCTGCCCTGGCACAGGGCACTCGGGCATGGCCCGACTGCTGCTGCCAGCACCCTGTCAGTTCCTCCCCGCCCGAGGAGCCACAGGCCAGACCTGAGGCTGAGGAGAGAGCACAGGCAGACCCTGCTGGCAGGGAGGGCGAGGGCCGGGGCAGGATCCAGCCCTGCCCGCGCAGACACTGCAGGTCTGAGCTGCAGGTACAAGATGCAGCGACAAATCAGCCCCCGGGCCAGGAGGAGCTGCCGGGGCTGCATTTCCTCCTGCTGGCGGCAGCACTGCCGCAGGTACCGGCCATTTCCCGGGAGGCCGTTTCCCCATTTCCCTCCCAGCACGTGGGAAGCCTCAATAATATCCTCACACCACCATGGGTGGCTCAGCACCCGGGTTCTTTGGACCCCGGTGCAGATGGGACAGACAAAGGTCACAAGGAGAGGATGGGAGCCTGTGGGGCTGACACTGAAACACCCCAGCATCGCTGCTGCCTTCTCCTGCCAGAAAAAGACAATCAGAAAGGACTGGGGTGCACAGATCCAGCATCTCTCTTCAACTGTCCCTGCTCCTCCCACCCCAAGGGCTCTGTGGGACCACAGAGATGGGCCCTAATGGCTCTGGCACCTCTTGACATCAGCTGGATCATCCCCAGCTGTTTGACAACAGAGCTTTCCGTCAACACCAGCATCACTTCCCAGCGTCCTTGGCCCTTCCCCAGGTCCCACCTCCTCCCACGGCAGCACAGACACAGAGACCCCAAAGAAACCGCACAGCTGGCCCATTCATGTTATTATCAAGGGACAAAAGGGGAGCTTTGATCCGTGTCCTGCTGCATCCCAGAAATCTCCTCCGTGCTCCGATGGCGGAGAGAGGTGGGATCTGGGGCAGGTTTACTTCAAGGGTCGTAGAGAAGCCTGCAGCCCGGCTGCTCCACCAGCAGGGTGTCACCAACACCGACAAAGGAAAACCTCGCTCTGCTCCAAGTCCAGGACAGGAGGGGACCCAGCCCCAGCCCCCGGGGCTGCTGTGGCAGAAGAGATGGCGGGTCTGCAGGGAGAGCAGTTCAGCCCTCGCACACTCAGCATCAGAGCCACCTTCCCGCATGGCGCCGAGACCTGACGCCTTTGTTTTGCAGCCTCCTTGCTCCCAGCCCTGCTCCTTTGTCCTCCCGACTCACCTCCAGCACCACATCCCCCCATCTGCCCAGCTCTCAGGAGCCGCACCGAGGGGGATTTTGGCTCGCTCCTTCAAGGAAGGGGTGGGAGAGGGTTGGACCTCTCCCCCCTCCCTGATTCCTCACCATGACCACTCCAGCCCCACTGCAGTGCTGCACACCCCGGGCACCTCCCGGCTGCGATCCCCGACCCAATCCCAGCCAGCCCAGGACCCCACGGCTGGAAGGGCCCCGAGGGATGAGCAGAGCCCGGCAAAAACGACTCCACAGCCGCCATCCCGCGGGGCACACACCCCGTCTCCAGGATGATGCTGAAAGGCATCATCTCGAGAGCAACGCAGGATGGAGACGGGAAGAGTCTGGCCAGGAGGAAATCTCCACCCCCAGCGCCGGCAGTAGCTCGGTTCCCGGGTCAGTGTCCTGGCACAGACGCTGTGTCTTGGCACAGCCCCCCTGCCCCTGTGCAGGCACCCCAGCAGCAGCCGCGGCAGGGGCTGCCCTCACTCCTGCAGCTCCCCCATCCTGCACAGCCAAAGCCCGGCCTCGACCCTCGGCCTCTCGAGACGAGAATGGCAAAAAAACCCCTCCGGCTGCTCGCAGGGGCCGGGGGAGCTGGGAGGTGTCGCGGCGCACACGCGGGCACACGCGCACAGCCCCGCACACCCGCGGGCACACGCACACGCAGCCCCACACCCACCCGCTCTCCCTCCGTCACTGCACCAGCAGCATCTTTTGTGCTCCCGCTCCGACCCGGCAGGGCGCGGGCAGTGCCCTCCGAGCCCCGGCGCAGCCCCCAGCCCTGCCCGTGCCGCCGGGGGCTCAGGGAACAGCGCGGGGGTGGCACGGCGTGCCCGGCCGGCCGGGATGGGCTGCGGGCCGGGGGCTCCGATCCGCTCCCACACCACGGGCCCGGCAGATGCGACTGCCCGGGCACGGGCACGGGGTGAGCGGGGCCGGCCGGGCCCTTGCCCCGGCGGTGACAGGGTCCCGAGCCGGGCAGGGTCCCGCGGGGCCGCTCCGCGGGATCCAGATGCCCTCATTGCCCGGGGGCTCCTTCCTCCCGGAGGGGCAGCGAGCGGCACAGCCCCGGCCCGGGCATGGCGCTCACAAAGACGAGGGTGACACAGGGGGGTGTCACCCGTCCCCGCGGGGCTCGGCCTCACCCGGCCCACGCCCCCCGAGCTCCCGCAGCCCTGGAGCCCGGGCGGGCTCCGAGGCCGCCAGCAGCTCCCTCTGTGAGGTGCGGGTCTGCAGGCGCATTGTTCCCAGCACAAAGGACACCGAGATACCGCATCGCTTCCCACCACCCAGCGGGGGGCGCGGGCAGGGAGCCCCCGCAGCCCCCGGCATCCCGGTGACACTTGGGACGGCCAAACCCACCCGCGCAGCAGTCGGGAACTGCCCGGGCTGGGCATCGGCCGGCTCTGCAGGTGGAGGAGCTGGGGGCTCCCGGCCTCGCCCTCCGCCGGCCACAGGGGA
>VZTJ01000752.1:514072-525862 GCA_013397795.1 Orthonyx spaldingii
CCGGGCCGGGGCCGGGCCAGGTGCGGGGCGGGGCCGGGCCGGGAACGCCCCCGGAGCCGGAGCCGGAGCCGGAGCGCGGGCACGCGGCCGAGGGCGCGGGAGCTCGCTCGGAGCCGGGGTGTGCGCACGGGCATGGACAGGGCCAGGGACACGGACACAGCTCGCACTCACACCATTCACACTCATCCATTCACACCCTCACGCCCATTCACACTCACTCATTCACACCCATTCACACTCACACCCATATTCACATCCATTCACGCTCACACCCATTCACACTCATCCGTTCACACTCGTCCATTCACATCCATTCACATCCATTTACATCCATTCACACTCACCTGTTCACACTCATTCACACCCACACCCATTCACACACATTCATTCACACCCATTCACACTCATCCCCATCCACTCCCATTCACACTCACACCCATTCACATTCACTCATTCACACCCATTCACTCTCACTCATTCACACTTACTCATACACTCCCATTCATACTCACCCCCATTCACACTCACCCATTAACACTCGCCCCCATTCACTCACGCAGTAACATTCACACTCACAGCCATTCACACCCATTCACACTCACACCCATCCACACTCACACTCATTCACCCCCATTCACTCTCACCCACTCACACTCATTTACACTCACATTCACACTCACACACACTCACATTCACACTCACTCCCGCCAGCCCGTGCTGCCCCCTGCCGGCTCCACGGCCCCACTGCCGCCTGCACGCTCGGGGCTGTTGGGGATTTATGGGAGCGGTGCCGGGGCTGTGCCACGGCTTCTCCGGGCTGTCCCAAGGGCTGTTCGGGATTTATGGGAGCGGTGCCGGGGCTGTGCCACGGCTTCTCCGGGCTGTCCCAAGGGCTGTTCAGGATTTATGGGAGCGGTGCCGGGGCTGTGCCACGGCTTCTCCGGGCTGTCCCAAGGGCTGTTCAGGACTGTCCCGAATGCCGTGTCCGCGTGGTTGGCATCACTCACACACCTCCTTGGCTGCCCTGGATGCTGTCCCCTCTGTGGTGTTGGGGGTGACACCATGGAGCAGCAGGATACAAAGCAGGGCAGGGCTGAGCTCAGTGCTCCTGACACAGCTGCTGGGACTGGGGTCTGGTAAAACCCTTTGGGCTGTCCACAGCTGTGGTGAGAGTCTGTCCTAAGAGGGCAGGGCATGAGGCTGATGGTGTCCAGGTGCCAATACAGCTCCCCATGCACAGTCTGTACTGCAGGGCTGGGCTCCACACAGCAAGCTGGGCACCCATGCAACAGAGGGCAGTGCCTACAGAGCCATTGGCTCCATCCTAGGACTTGCTCTTGGGAGACTGGTGAGGGAGACACATCCAGAGGCCATCGGAGAGCAGGACTGCAGACAGGCAAGCACTGGGGAGCTGGAGGAGTCCCTGTTACGGCTTTCCTGAGTTGCATTCACATTGCTGGGGCAACACAGGCCCAGGCTCAGCAGAAGAAAGCATCTTCTAGCAGGTGTGGGACCTACAGAGCACTCCTAGCTCTGCAGGAGCTCAATGTCAGGACAAATAGCAATGGAGCATGAAGGCAAACTGAGGCACACAGAGGTTTCTTTTGAGGAGTCCAGGCTGTATCCTGGGGTAGCCAGGACACGCCAGCACTGGTGGTTAACAGCTGGTGAGTCACTGCTGTGCCTGGCACAGAGCCCAGCACCTGCCCTCTGCTCTGAGTCTGGGTCCCTTCACCCCATCCACCTGTGTTCCTCCCAGGGTGCCAGGACCATGGGCCACGTGTGCCCAGGACTCTGCATCCTGTGGGAGCTCCTCAGTTCTGTGGGGGTGGGCAAGTCCCAGGGCACCATGTGCTGGTACAAAATCGTGGGGATGAGCAGGACACAGCCTGTCTGACTTCCTGCAAGGATGTGAGAAGCTGGTATTCCTCTTTCTTGTCCCACATTTGCAAGGACACCTGGTCCACGGTGCAGTTCTCACCCTGAGCTGCTGCTTTTCCTGAGGCTGGACTCTCCCCCACTGAAGCGCCGGGCAGAGAGGGGCAGTGACTGTGCCCTGGTGTTGCTCTCTTCCTACTCCCACTCACATCGTGCCAGTTGTGCCACAAATCACATCTGTCCCCCAGCTCAGCTGGAATCAACTTAGGAAAGACACACCACACACACACCTCAGATGGAGTAAACCATTCCCTGTGCAGCCCCAGACCCCAGCAGAGGGTGCAGAGGCACCACCATGGTATTGTCCCCACCACAGTGTCACCCCTCATGCTGAGAGTCTCTGGTGAGCACCCACCTGCCTTGGCAAGTGATTCATGCAGGGCTGCATCTCCCCAAACCCACCAGGAGACCACAACCACTCACCCCACAATGTGTGCTTGACATCCCCTGGCACAGCAGCTGCCAGAGTCCACGTGCTGTTCACCAGCAGTGTGTGTGTGAGAGGGTGTGAGTGTGCAGGGGTGTGGGTGCTGCCCCAGGGCCAAGAAGCAAGAGGAAGGGGTGCAGCAGTTTCCCCCACACCATCCCTCTCTGCTGGCTGCCCTGCTGTGGCCAGGCACCAGCCTGGCTCCATGCTCAGGCTGCAGCTGGAGCTCAGAGGGTTGCCTCGGCTGAGTTAATAAAAGCCTTGCTGGGGAGCACGCTGGCTCATTGATCTGCTCCTCCCCTGGGACCCATCCACTCTCTGCATTTTAATATAGATTAGGTGATCAAGAGGCCCCAGCTCCCAGTCACGCTGGGCTGGGGGCCCTCGGGAGCCAGATCCCACCACAGAGCTGGGCTGGGAGGTGGGGCTGCCCCAGTGCTCAGCACCCAGAGCCCATGGGGGGCACTGAGGTCTCCAATGCAACTCCCGGGGCAGCCCCAGAGAGGAAAAGCCTCGGCTGCTGCTCGGCCCCAGCGCAGGCAGGGCTGGGAGCGCTGCAGGAACAGCTCCACACACTCCTGGCCCATGCCCTGCCGAGCTGTGGGGATGGGGGTCATGAGACCTTTCCAGAGATGGGATGGAGGCCTGACCCCCAAGAGCACAGTGTGGGGACAGTGGAAGGGGCAGAAAGGGCATCACAGTGCCCAACTCTCCTCTTGGCCAGCCCCAGGGCTGCTGCCCCGGCCTGAACCTGCTGTCACACCTCTGCCCCATCCCCAGTTTCACACACAGCTGGGACAGGAGACAAGAAGCCCCCAGGCCCCATTTTGCTGCCCAGCCCCTGGCACATCTCCTGACAGGCCAGACTTGGCTGCAGGCAGGCAGCTGCAGGCTCCAGCAGAGACAGGAGGATGCTGGGTCCAGCTGCTGGGGTATCAGGAGACCCCCAGAGCTTGGCAACCTCAAAATGACTGGACTGGACTGGAGGCTGCCATGTGAGCTCTGGTTACACGAGGTCTCGCATTTGCAACCCCTCCTCTGGCTGGGCAGGCAGGGCAGCAGAGGAAGGAGGGGAGGGGGACCCAGAGTCACACAGCAGGAACACTTTAATGACCTGTGCAGCTCTTGCAAGACCCCGCTGGAGCAGCATTGTCCTGTTCTGCACCAGCATCCCAGAGACCCATCCCAACAATAGTGCCACAGCTGGCCAGAGGCAGGAGCAGGGCACAGCGTGGCTCTGCTGCAGCACCCCGAGACAGGGCCTGGGCTGCTCACAGGCGAGTGGCAGTGATGGTCTCTCGGGAGGGGGCTGCACGGAGCCCTGCAGAGCTGCCTCGTGGCGTGGCTGAGGTGTCCAGTGGGGCAGAGCCAGCTTTTGTGCCCTGCAGTGTTTCTCTTCCCTTCAGCAGCTCCACGGCTGCTTTCTCCACTTCATCCACCTCCAGCTGGCTGCTGGCTGCCATCTCGTCCCTGGTCACTGCTAGGAATGATGAGTCCTGGGCCAGAGCCCCGAGGCCTCCAGAGATCAGAGCCTGTGCAGGAGATGAGATCACAGCCTGGGGAGGTCCCTGGCTGCAGGCACCCACCCTCTTCTCCTCCCCTCTGCCCTCTGTGCTGGCACACACCTGCTGCTCGCCCTCGTAGCTCAGCTTTTCCCCCCAGTCTCCCATCATGGTACCCCTGGAATTCCCTGCCATCCCTGCTGCTCCCTCTGCCAGGCTGTGCCCTTGCCTTACCTCCTGAATGAGGAAGGTGATGGCTGGGGTGGACGATGTTCTTGGCTCAGCAGCTTCTCCCTGCTGGAACCTTGAGCTGGACGCTGTTCCTGTCACCTCTGTGGGCAGCTGGGTGAGAGGAGCACAGAGCTGCAGCCCGGGCTGGGACACTGCCCAGGGAAGGCCTCTCCCGTGTGAGTGTGGGGCTGCAGCTTCTGTCCCCTGTCCAGTGCCTGCACAGGCAATGCCATCCTGCTGGAGCTCCTGGGGCCAGCACCCCCAGCATGGGTCCAGCTGGGCCACGTGAGCAGAGAGCTGGGAACCAGCCCTGGCCCCCTGCCCTGGCACTGTGGCCAGCAAAGGGAGCATGGGGGCAAATTTGATGCATCCCTTGTGCCTGCCCTGGCTCTGGAGGCAGATAGGCAGACAGAGGAATGTGCTTCCAGCTGTCCCAGCCTCGAGGAGCTCCCCATGACTGCTACAGCAGGAGGGTGGGAGCCCAGCTCCATCTCCAGGCTGATCCAAAAGAAAAGCTCCAGCAAGGCTGGAGTCACACAATGAGCCCTGGAGAGTGGCAGAGTGACAGCCCTTCCCAGGGTGGGAGGGAGCGTCACCATGTCCCCACATGTCCCCTCTGGACATGCACTGCCCCTTTTACCTGCTGGGGGAGGAGTGGGCCTGGTGATGAGGGACCCCCAGAGGTGCCCCCTCGCCTCCTGCTCGGCCTCTCCATGGGAACGGGGCGGGTGTGCTCTGTGGGAGGGAAAGGTGGGGACGTTAGATGGGTACGAGAGCATGGACACCACGGCCAAACAGAGATGGGAATGGGGGAAACAAAGGGTTTGGGAGTTCAGCAGCACCCAAAGTCCCTGTCTGAGGAAATGAATGTGCTCCTGGGCCCCTGCTGCCCTGGGATGGCCAGTGCTCCCCCAGCCTGAGGCACTGTCTCCATGCTCCATCACCCCAAAGGGCAGAAGGAGGGAGAAGGTCTCCTGGAGCTCTCCAGAGAGGTCCTGCTGTGCTCAGTGCTCTCAGCAAACCTCCAACTTATGGGGGCCTGTATCTCCTCCTTCCACCCATGGACATCAGACCCTTCCCCCTGCCCTGGCCCCTGGGCTGGTCCCAGTCCCCAGAAGAACAAGGAAGCCAAGACTCACCCCACGCCGGGCGCCTGCGTGCTGCTGGTACCGTCTTCCTCAGCACCTCATCCTCAAACTCCACCCTGGCAGGGGCAGGCAGCTGGGTCAGCCTGGGTGGGGAGCACACACTGAGCCTGGGGGTGCAGCCCTCCCCACCCTCCCCACCCCATGGGGACAGACCTACAGGGACAACTGGAATGGATGAACAGGGTGGAGACCCCGAGCAGTAGGACTAAGTACATCCCCTCACACTGGTAATTTTTGTCCCTTCTGCCTGTGCCAGGCATGTGCTGGCAGCCCCAGCCTGGGCCTTGGCCCTCAGAGATTGGCAGGGAAGGGGGAGGGATGGATCCTGCAACCCCTGGAGCCCTGCTGGCCACCTCCATGCTCATGGCACTGGGATGAAGGAGCAATGGGATGGGAGCCCCTGGGCAGGCCGGGGTGCAGCCAGCGGCCAGGACAGCCCCAGGGCAGGCAGAGGCATGGCCAGCACTGCCCCTCCCTGCCTGCTGACCGCCCTTACCCCTGCAGCCAGCTGCTGCTGTTGGCGTTGTTGATGTTGGTGTTGCCTTCCTGGGGGAAGTCGTCGAGGAACACGGGAGAGTCGAGGTCCTCACTGCCCACCTCAGTGAACTGCAGGGGCCTCTGGCTGGCCACCTGGGGCTGCAGGGGGCTGCTGGGCTCCAGGAAGCTGTCCACCTGGCCAAACAAGCCACCTGTCCTCTGCAACCAAAGGGGAGGGAGGGCAGCAGGGTGTCCCAGGTTACAATGTAAGATCTGTGCTATCACCATCTCCACGAGCTGTTACAGCAGGTGGGGCACTGTTCGTTATCTCCTGCCAGGACTCACCCCTGAGAACTCCCTCCAGGGGCTCTCTCTGTTAATGGGCCGTCAAGGACCCACCCAGGACTCATGGAATGACCTCATCCCATTGTGAGATGCTCTGCCCAGGGGGAGGAGCCAAGCATTCCCACCTGGATATAACCTGGGCTGTGGGACTGCACAAGTCAGCCCTGCCTACTGGATTCCCAGAGGACAAGAGCTGCCACTGGACCTTCAGGTGGAGACCAGGTCCTTCTGCAGGATCAGCACTTCAACAGAACCACTGCACTTGGACTGCCACCACCACCCCGACTAACAGGGTGTCAGGTTTTATCCTGACTCTGTCAGTGGTTTTGTACTATTGCACTTATTTTATTTTTCCTATTAAATTATAATTCTGATTTGTGATCTCCCACTGGTTTGTTTTCAGACTAATGTACAGGGGAAGCCTGGAGCTCCAGGCTGCTCTGGGGCCATTCCCATGTCAGAACAGCCATTGCTGTGTTCAGGCCTTGCAGACTTGGTCCCAAAAGCCTCATGGCCCAGATGGGAAAACTGAGCCACTGAGGGTCGATGGCCATGCAGCAGCACTGGGATAAGACAGCCCATGACAAATCCTGTCACCTCTGTGGGACAGCCTGAGGTGGTGGCACCACTGGACACAGAAGGAGGCGCAACTCTGCAACCCCACAGCTGCCCAGGCTGTATCTGAGACCCCCAGGGAGTGGAAAGTGAATCAGTTCCTGTGACACCAGGGCTGTTCTGCCTTAGCCTGGCAGAAGTGTGAGCGGGAACCTCCAAACCCGCAAGTAAACACCCAGCACAGCCCTGCCAGGCACGTGGGCTGGGTCCTTTCACAGAGGGGAAACTGAGGCAGAGAGCAGCTTGCCCAAGGTGACATAACCAGGATGTCCTGGCGCTCACAGAAAGGAAAGAAGTGCTGATCATCCTTGTAGTGCACACCCTGCAGGTGTCCCCCAGAGCTTGCAGCCAAGCTGACCCACCACCACCACTTTGGAACCACCAAACCACGTGGTGCCCTGAGGGCTGGACTCACCCTGTATATCCCTTCCTCCATGGCAGCCTCCACCATGGCTCTTTCCAGCTCCTCCTCGGCAGTCAAGTCCCCAGAAATGGCCCGATGGATTTCAGGAGCAGCTTCTTCCTCAATGCTCCTCAGCCCAGCCTGGAGGGGATAGGAAGGCAGGGCTGGTGTGGCCGTGCCCCAGCACCCCTCTCACCTTGGTCTTTGCAGAGAGAAGCACAACAAGGCACGCTCACCTTGCCAGGTGTCCTACCAAGGGCAAGCCATGGCTCACACCCTGCAGCTCTGTGCTGGCTGAAACTGCTCCTGGGCTCAAGCTGTCCCACAGCCTCTGGGCTCATGCTGTCCCACAAAAGGGAATGCCAAGGGCAGCCTGATGGAGGGTTGGGCTGGTGACAGCCAAGGGCAGGCTGGGCCTCTGTTCCTGATCTGGGACCTGTCTCTTTTCCTTGCTTTGCACGTTTGGGGTCTGGTCTTTAATCCCTGTAGGTGATTTCCTCCCTGTCAAGTCAGGAGAGGCTAGGGACATGCCAGCCCTGTGGCCAGGCACATAAATCCTCCACCAGCGCCCCTCAGGCGTGCTGTGCAGGATGCTCTGACTGCAGTGGTCCCAGTCACAGTCAGTCACGTTGATCCCCCTCCACCTGATGCTCTGTAAGGCTGAGAGAACACAGAGCACACCAGGCACATGGAGCTATCCAGACACTGCTAAGGGGAGTAGAGGGAGAAGGCCCTGGGCTTGCAGCAGAGCAGGTGGTAAGGGCTTGGATGAGCAGCATTGGGCACAGACAATGGTCCGTGGTGGGAGTTTCCAGGTCTCAAAACTACTTGGTGAGGCACCAGATCCTGCCAAGCCCTCTCTACAACTGGAGTCAGTGGAGCAGAGAGTCAAAACCCTCCTCTGCTTTCTGAGTCACCTGCACCCTGGGCACTGAGGTCACACTCAGCAATGGGGGCGTCTCATGGCCAGTTCAGTGCTGGTTTACCTGGGGTCACCTCACCTCCAGAGGCCTGAGGGGTCCCCATGTGCCTGCAGCTCTCTGAGTCACCCTGGACTTGCCCAGGCTGGGGAAAGCCTCTTCCCTGACCTGCAGAACTCCCTGCCTGCCTCCAGGAACAATCACCCCTCCAGCACCAGCACCACCCACGCACCAACCTGGATCTCCACAGGGTTTTTCTTGGGCCGGTACCCATAATATTCCTCCTGGCGCTTCATGAACTTCCTGAAATGTTCTTGGATCAGGAAAGTGGCATAGAATTTGCCAACTGTCACCTCATCATCTGGAGGGAGGAAACCAACATGATGATTCTGCCTGTCACAAGATCCCAAGGGGCTGGAGCAGTGAGACGCTGAGCAGGAGTCGCTCTGTCCCTCTGGGAAGTGCCACTGGTGACAAACCTCCAATGGGTGGGATGACCTGGTCCAAAAGCTTCATACTCGTTCGCTTCCAGATTTTTTTGATAATAGCTCTGAGCTCTTCATTGGCCTGTTCAAAGTTACCTGTGAGGAAAGCGAGCAGGACAGAGCAGTTCATTCCCAGGGATGTGAACAGGAGTGAAGACAAAGCCTGTGAACACCTGGCCCATCTCCTCGAGGGTGTGACAGCTCCTCTCTGTCTCTCCACTCAACTGAAACGAACTGAGTAAGAGCAAGGCTTCGGTTTTAGCCAAAATACTGCAACGATTTTGACCTTCCCTTTGGTGCTCCCACAGGGTTCACCATTCCTGAAATCCCAGTCTATCCCCAAGACCTCCTGTGCTTCTCACAGGCTGCCACGTTCCCACCCCAGCCAGAGGGATGCCACACTGCTGGAAGACACTGACGCCAGCAGCCTCCAGTGCCTGGCCTCAGCTCCTGCCACAGCCCAGCCCAGGCACAGTCCACAGGCACAGAAACAGCTGCAGGGACACCTTCCCACAGCAAGGCTCAGCAAACTGTGCTGCTGGCAAGGAAGGGGTGAAAGCAGCTCCTCCCCAGCACAGCTAAGTTCAAAGGATGGGAGCTGGAGCAGCCCCACTCCGAAGCTGTTCAGGGTGCCACTGGTGGCACTGGTTCACTCCTCGGGGCTGCAACACCTAGGCCTTCAGCTAAAAATGTCCTCCAGGCTCAGCCTGAGCAGTGCCAGGCATGCACCCAGGGGCTCTGGCCCAAAGAGATGGTTCATAAGCGTGGAGCTGAGGTTTTGTCCAGAGGGTCTGATCCCACAGACAGTGCCCTGAGCTCCCCAGCCAGTGGGGGAACAGTGTGTAACCCACACCCAGCACCACAAGGAAGGCCCCTGTCAGGCTCTAGAGGCAGACAGGATCACTGCTCACCTTCTGTCTTGATCTTGAGGGCTGTCCTCACCAGCGCAAAGAGGGTGGCGTTGAAGGTGACGGTGCCGTCGCTGTTCAGGGGCATGTTCATGCACACCAGGCGCTGCACAGCAAACCACAGCCGTGAGTCCAGGGGGCAGAGCAGGCTGGCAGTCCCCACACCCAGTGCCTGTCCTGGCCAGACGCTCTGCTCAGGGCATGGAGCTCTCCCAGCCCTGCCTGTCCTGCCCAGGCCCAGCGGCTCTGCACCACCCCTGGCACCACAATTGCCAGAGGCACTGACATCCTTTGTCCCAGCCAGTGATGGGTAGAGCTAGGGGAAATAACCTACAGGGGTATGAGTGCCATGGGAGAAAATCATGGAATCACAGAACTGTTTAGGTCAGAAAAGCTCTGTAAGATCATAAGGTCTAACTGTTCCCCCAGCACTGCCAAAGCCACTGGAAAAACCAGGTACACAAGCATCACATCCACGTGGCTTTTAAATCCCTCCAGGGTGGTGACCCACAACTGCCTGTCCCAGGGCCTAATCAATCTTTCAGTGAAAAAATTTTCCCTAATGTCCATCCTAAAGCTCTCATGGTGCAACTTGAGACTGTTTCCCCTTGTACTGTCACTTGTTACTTGAGAGAAGAGACCGACTCCCAGCTGGCTTCAGCCTCCTGTCAGGGAGTTTTAGAGAGCAAGAAGGTCCCCTCTGAGCCCCCTCTTCTCCAGGCTGAATGCCCCCAGCTGCTTTCAGAGAGACAGGAGTCATTTTGCATTGCACTCCCCCCTCCAAAACATGCTCCAGGCTGCCGTGAGGAATCTGGGGATCAGCTCTCCTGATGTGTTTGCCCAAAACCCAGGAGGGGTTACACCAGTGCCCAAGCTCCTGCCCATGCATGTTACACATGAGCCTCACACAGGCCCTGGATTTGTTCAGAATGAGCTGAGCCAGGAAAAGTGTATTTCTGCCACAAGAGTTGGGGTTTCCTGCTCCTTAAGTGCCATCAGCTTTTGGAAAGAAGCTCTACAGCCCAGCTGGCATGGGGACATGCTCGGCCCTGCACTGCCCTCCTGCAGCAGCTGCAGTGTGGCCTGGGAGTCCCCTGTACTCGGGGCAGAGCCCAGCCCAGCAGGGCCACACCTTTGAGGCAGGAGGTGAGCACAGGTAAGTCCTGATCTTCAGGAGCCTGAACCACATCAGCTCTGTGCAGCTCAGCAGCAGCTCTCCTCACCCTCCAGATACCCCCCTTCCTTAAAAAGGAGAGGTCAGAGCAGAGTGTAAGCCATGGCACTGGAAGCTGGCTGGACTGGCACTCCAGGGAGGACACAGTGACAGCTTGGGGAAGGTGTCCCTGTGCTCACACACCCTGTCACCCCCTTGGCTCTTACCTTACAAGCCACACGGTGTGGGCAGAACTTCCCAAAGCCCAGGGGAGGTTGGATACGCCTCAGCAGAGTCACCACATCCAAGTGTTTGATTCTCCCCCTGCAGAGGGAACACAGCAGCGAGGCAGTGAGGCAGCAGAGCTTGACAGTGGCTTAGGGAGGTGCTGTGGGGGCTCATCTCTGGGGTCTGCCCTGTGTTTCTGTGCTGGACAAATCCCTCCTCTTCCCTATGCTCCTCCTGGGGAAAGCTCCCTGTGGCACCGGGGAGCAGGGAGAGCTGTGCAGTGCCATGGGAAGAGGTGGCAGCCTCGCCACAGCTGGATGAAGAGGGAACTGAAAGTCTTACATTCCCAAATATCCTGATGGCTTTTACCAGACGTGGATGAACCCTGGCAAGTCCACATCCACCCTTGAGATGCTGGAATCGACCTCCCAGGCAGTGCCACAGCTCACCCTGCCATGCATGACCCCGGGCAGCCCAACCCATGGAACGCCCTCCCGAGCTCACCCACCCACACTCACTTGGCCTCGGGGTCGTACTCAGCCCAGATCCGTTTGAACTCGTCCAGGTGGTGGGGCCCAAGGATGGACCAGTCCCGTGTCAGGTAGTCAAAGTTGTCCATGATGACAGCCACAAAGAGGTTGATGATCTGAGGTCAGAGGAAAGGATGGGAAGGACCCAGTTAGGGGAGAGAGACCTGACAGCCAAGTGGGCAGATGGGTTCTGGAGCAGAACGGGTTCGGGATCTCCTGGAATCAGAGGATGCTGAGTGAGGGTCTTCCCCTGCAGAGGGGAACCTCCTGCTCAAACAGATCACGTGAAAGGACAAGCACATCAGCCTCTTGTCCCTCTCCACCCTTCCAAAGGCCAACACAAACACATCTGGAAGGCAGCACAGGCAGGCTGTGGGAAGAAACTAAAGGGGGATCCTGGGTGCCCCAGGAGTGCAGTGCCAGTTTACAGCACGGCTGGGTGGGTGGGCTGGGGGATGATGTCCCCAGGATGAGGTGCTG
>VZTJ01000752.1:530998-567142 GCA_013397795.1 Orthonyx spaldingii
GAGACGAGAGGAGACGAGAGGAGAGGACTGCAGCCCCCCAGGGAAGCTGTGAGGGGTGCAATGGCTGCAAGCAGCTCCTGGGGACGAGAGGTGACAGACCCACCCTGTACTGACCTCTTAGCAGGAAGGAGACTCACCAGAAGGGAAGGTGAGGTTGCCTCCACCCCCTCTCCATGCCTCCTAATCCTGATCCCAACTCCCTGCACATCACCAGATGGCTGAGAACCACTTGGCAATGCTGGGAGGGATGTGGATGGAAAAGAGCCCATTGGGAAAGGTAAGACAGCCCTGAGGGGCCGTAGGTGAGCACTGCCAGAGCAGGGCTGGCTGTGACAGAGGTCCCTGAAGACCTTGGGAGGCTGGGGAAGGAGACCAGTGCTCTGAGTGCTCCTGCACGTAAACCCAGGGGAACGCACCCAGGAAGCTCAGGCCGCCTAGAACATCCCCAGAATTCTGCCTGGCCTTCTGCACAGCCCTGCTACTGTCAGCAGTGCTGCAGCACACTGAGCACAGTACCTGGGTCAGTCCCTGCCAGCCCAGTCAGGGCACCAGACGCCTCCCAGTGCCTGTGATCCGTGTCCTGGGCACCCCCACAGACCCTCAGCCCAGGACAGCAGGACTTTGGTATCTGTGCCAAGTGGTCTCTTGCTCCACAGGGACTGAAAACCAGTGCCAGTCCAGAGCCTTGAGCACCCCTTGAACTTCAGTTCTGAGTGACAGCAGGCTGGGGAAGGATACCTGACAGGCAATGGGAAACCAAGTCACAGATGCAGAGAGCTCGTCGGCAAGGGGGAGGAGGAGCTGATGACAGATGAAAGCTGATGGCACTGGCATGAAATCTGGGAGCTCATGAAGGCTGAGAAGCCCGGAGGCCAGAGCATGGCTGTACTGATGGGCAGGATGGTGCACAGAGGGACACAGGGCTCTCTCAGGAGAGGAAAGTGGGTGGTTTTTGCTCATCCCAGCTCTGTGAGGCCTGGGCCACCCTACAGAGAAGGTGACTGCTCCCAAGGGTCTCTGAAAACCTTACCTTCCTGCACAGAGAGCATCTGAAGGTGACCCTGTGCAGGGGTGGCAGAGGCAGCAGCACTGCCAGACCCAGCCCTGCCCCTGTGAGGAGACACTGCCAAGTCACTGCAGAGGGTTCATCTATCACCTACCCCACTCCACAGCTGCTTCTGCAGCCACCACCAGCTCTGCTGAGTGAAGCACACACCTCCCACAGCATGGGGGGGGGCATTTTCAGGGCCAGACCCAGGTGTGGATGTCCCAGTGCTGTGGAAGGCAGGACCAGGCTGGCTTCCAGCACTGCTTTGAAAATGCTCCCAGCAGAGCACTCACCATCCAGGCACTGCCTGAGGCACCAGCCCCACAGGGCACACGGTGCAGAGCTCCTGCAAGTGTGTCTGGAGTTCACCCAGGCACACATTCACCACCAGTGGGTGTATGTGCTCTGGCCACTGTGCAAAGGGACACACACAAAGCAAGTGTCTTGAAATCTGATGTGTCTGATCGTTCCCATGGGCCAGCAGCATCCTGTGGGGACAGGGAGCTGTGGGAACCCTTTTAGTCCCACCTGCACTGATCTGGGGCTGGGTGTGTGGCTGCCTGTGCAGGCATGCCCAGGGTGAGTGGGGCAGGGGCTGGCACACAGCCTGCTGCTTATGGGCCAGTCCTGAGGGACTGTTTTCCATAGGACCCCAGTGCCTACAGATTCAGGAGACCAGAGGGGAGGGGACATGTGACCTGCTGGGCAGTTGGGGATGTTTAAATAGTGCTTTAATCCTCAAAGGGCCACAGCTGTGCTCTCGAGCTCTCATGCCATGTGCTGATCCTGGCTTGTCCCTCCTCAGAACCAACCAGAGAGAGGAGAGGACACCATCCCCCTGCAGAGCTGGACACCATCCCAGCACTCCTGCCTCATCCCAGCCCCCTGACACTTACGTCAATCTCACTGAGGATGACATCAATGATGCTGCCAATCACTATGAGGAAGTCAAACACATTCCAGGGGTCTCCGAAGTAGCCCTGTCAGGGAGGAGCCAAAGAAGAGTGAACAGCCAAGGGTGTAAGTCAAGAAGGAGACAGATGCTGGAGCCCAGGGGAAGGGATACCGGAAGGTTCTTCAGTGACTCTGACCCTCAGAAGAAGGGATGGTGGTCAGACCTTGCACCCTCTGCTCAGTTGTTTGCTCCTGTCTTGCAATGGAGTGAAATGAGGGTGGACCAGGATGAGAGCTATGACCCCACTAGTGACATGACCTGAAGATGGCAATAACGGCCAGCTGGACTGGGTGGGATTTGGCTAGCAAGGGCAGCCCTGGCAAGCAGTAGTCCTTCCTGAAACTCCAAGGTCCTGCACGTGGGGGTCCCTAAGGGTCTCCCAAGGAGAAGTTCTCTGGAGCTGCAGGGTTGGGGGTGCCTGTACTCAAGAGATGCCAAATGCAGGATAAATTAATCCCCTGGCCTGCTTTCCATGCTGATCATGCTCTTCCTCTCACCTTGGCTTTAAAGGCCATGAGCTTGAGAACCATCTCCAGAGTGAAGAGGATGGTGAAGGCCACGTTGAGGATGTCTGAGACGTGGTTCATTTCTGCAGACTGGTTGTAATGCTGAGGATCAGGCAGAAGGAGCCATTAGCTGACAGCAGATCCAGCCTCCATCGTGAGCTCAGAGGTGTGTGCTGGATGCAGAGTCCCCTCCCACAGTCAAGCCTATGGCTCAGCAAAAAGGAAACTTGCCCCCTGCAGCCCCTTCTCTGGGCTCCCCACACCCCACCAGTCCCATTTTGCCCCTATAAGCAAACACCTCCTATCCAGAGGCTCCCCTGGGGATGGCAGGGCTGAGCCAGCCTGTGCACTCCCACAGACACCCCTGTGCCCCTCACCTGCATGCCCAGGCAGATGGTGTTGAGCAGGATCAGGAAGAACATGAGGTACTCGAAGTAGGAGGAGGTGACCACGTACCAGATCTGGTACTGGTAGGGGTTCTTGGGGATGTAGCGGCGCAGCGGGCGAGCCTTCAGCGCGTACTGCACGCACTGGCGCTGGGGAAGGGAGGGAAGCTGTGATCCCCCTGCAGGCCACAGCCTCAGCACCCCAGCAACACTCACAGCCCCACAGACCCGAGCTGGATCGCCCTTCTGTCCCAGCCCAACCACGTGGGTCATGCAACCGCTGTGCTTCCTGCACAAACACCCCAGAGCATCCATGTGGGACCAGTTTCCAAAGTCATCTTTTGCCTCCAAAGATGGCCATGCTGCCCTTGGCCTGACCCCTCCAGCCCAGAGCCTGCCTGCTTATCCCAGCACTTCCCCAGGGTCTCTCAGGACCAGCTTAGAGCACCCCGAAGACATCACATGAACCAGGGGTGAAGGGGCACTGAGGTGGCTGCTCAGGCCTGTCCCTCCCCAGCAGCCCAGGGCCATCTCTGCCGGGTTTCTGTGTGGCTCACACCACCCTGGCACCCCCAACTCAAGCTGCCCATGCTGCCTCAGTGCAGGAGGGTGACAGCACTCCTGGACCAGCAGTCACCCCTGTCCACTGCCCTCCCCAGCGTGTCCCACATTCTCTGCCAATGCCTCTGCTGCTTTCAGCCTGGCTGTCCCCAACCAGAATGACAGCATGACAGCATCACAGAAGGGCTGGCAGCAGAAGGTACCTCTGGAGATGGTCTAGTCACGGTTTCCTGCCCAAAGCAGGGCCAGCTGGAGCATGCTACCCAGGGCAGTTGGCTTTTGAATAGCCCCAAAGATGGAGGCTTCACAACCTCTCTGGGCAACCTGTTCCAGTGCTTGACCACAAAAAAAGGGGCTTTTTTAATGTTTAAATGGAATTGGTTTTTTTCTTCAATTTGTGCCCATTGCATTTCTTCCTCTCACTGGGCACAACTGAAAGGAGCCTGGCTCAGTCTCCTCTACACCTTCCCTTTAGGGGTTTATACCCATAGGTAAGAGTCCTATGAACCTTCTCAACACCAGACTTGACTCCCAGGCCCTCCTTAGATGCTCCAGACCCTCAATCATCTCAGTGGCCCTTTGCTGGACTCGCTCCAGTACATCCATGTTGCTTTTGTACTGGGCACCCCAGAACTGGGCACAACCCTCTACTCCAGCTCACTCTGGACACCCTACCTGTCCAGGGAGGCCCACTCCCTGTTTCTGGCCCCCTCTGCCCTTCCCTCAGAAGGTTTGTTTTGTGCCAGACATGGGTCCAGCTGGCCCTGCCCCAGCAGCAAACAGATCTGGGGCAAGTTCAACTCATCTGTGCCAGCAGTGTCACCACGAAGAAGGGCTGATCCAAACCAGCCAGCCCCAGCAGTGCCACATCCAGGGCTGGTCCTCCTTGTCCTGTTCCAGCAGTCCATTACCTGGTTCTTGTCCAGCTCACAGTTCTTGTACTCATTCTCCCCTTGCTCCTGGAAGGTGACGATGACAAAGCCCACAAAGATGTTCATCATGAAGAAGGCAATGAGGATGATGTAGATGATGAAGAACATTGCAATCTCCACCCGGTAGTTGTAGATAGGGCCTGAATCCTCAGCATTGGTGTCAATGGCCATGTACAGCAGCCTACAGGAGGGAAATCGAGGCAAAAGAAATCCTAATTAGCTGGGAAAGACCACTTCTCCTCTTGAAGGCTACGGAGAGTTTCAGGGACATCCAACAACAGCAGGACAGGGCTGCTTGGGTAACCTTGCCAACTCCATAGCCACTGCCAGGGTGACTGGTTCTGCTTCTCATCCTGAACAGCTCTTCTTTCTTTACCCTGAGCCCACAGCAGTGCCCTGCTCCCAGCACAGAGCTTCCCTCAGCAGAGACTCACTCTGGCCAGCCCTCGAAGGTGGAGACAGTGAAAAGTGACATCATGGCTGAGAAGACGTTGTTGAAGTGGAAGTCGCTGTGCGTCCAGACGCGCTCCTGGACCTCGATCTGCGTGGGGTCCGCGTCCACGTAGTTGATGAACTGACCCCTACAGCAGAAGGGACACGGTGGTCACTGGCAGGCCCCCCTCAGCCCACGGGCTGCAGCACTGCCTGGGCCTCCTTGGTCCCTGGGAGGGGAGGACAGCCCTGTGCTTGTTCCTGGTTTACCCCAGGGTCAGGGAGAACAGGACGACACCTCAGGTCCACTTTCTGGATGCAACATTCCCATGCAGGAACACAGGCATCCCCCACCACATCCCCCCCAGCTCCCAGCCCTGGCCACTGCCCACCTGGGAGTTGCAGAGAGCTCTTACCTGCACTCCTTCTCTGTCAGCTTGGATTCGTCTGTGCAGCTGTAGAACTTGCCCTGCAGTAACAGAGACCAGAAGTGGCCATGGCGTTGCTTTGACTTCAGAATCCCTGGGGAATTTTGACTTTTTCCCAGACTTCAGTCAGTTCCTCCCCTGCCACCTCCATGCAGCCTCTGGCCCTGGCCTCCCAGCACCGCTGGCCTCCCCCTGTGCCTGCCAACACAACCCAGTTCACACAGCATTTCTGGAGTCATGGTAGACCTGGGATCAGTCCCAGGCTGAGCTCAAGAAACACTGCTTGGTGATGGGAACAAATGTTCCACGGCCCTGAGCTGAGGCCTACCCAGCTCACCCTGCCTGGGAGTCAGCTATTTGGAAAACAGGGAAGAAAGCAGTAACCAGAGAATTAACTAAAAGCTAAGGTATGCTGATAGGTCTGCTCAGTCTCCTGGGTGTCCTGAAAGCTCTTCCCACATCAGCTCGGAATCAAATCTGAGCTCAGCCAGGGCCAGCTCTGCCTTAGCGCAGCCGAGGCCCAGAGAGCAGGAGTGGTGCTGTGAGAAAGGAAACCCTTCACAATCAAAGCACAGAGGAAATCAGTCAGAAGCACCTGCTGGCCTAGAAAGAGGAAACTGAGACACGACAAGAGGTGAGGCAGTTGGCCCCTTTACAGGTGTTGTCTGGACCTGCCAGTACCCTGGGTGCTTCCTGCCCTGCTCTCACTGCAGGCTCTGCTGCCAGGTCTGGAGCAGGAGGGCCCCCTCACAGAGCACAGGGAGCACAGCCTGTGCTGACCCCAACACTGGCACACACCATCCCCAAGGGAATATCCAGGAGAGCCTGTGCAGGATATCTCCCCCTTTCCCACCAAAAGTGATGGGACAGATAACCCAGAGGGGCAGAGGTCCAGCAGGGATCATCTCCTGGTGCCAGGAGGTCTGCCCAGAACCACCACCTCAGTCTGGAGAGAGATAAAAATGAAATATCGGTGACAAAAGGCCTGTTTTTACACTACAAAAGTCCTACAAAATTTCACAAAGTCAGAATTCTCTTGCACACCCTCAGGGAATGTGTTAGAAGACTTCTCCCTGAAGCTGGATGCATCTTCGTGGTTACTTTTCCAGAAATTGACTGAAAGGGTTCTTATGTGTGCTCCTTCAGCAATTGGATGGTAAGATACATTGAATCCTAAGATACACTATTTTTCTTTCACTAGTTGTAAAATTGGGTACCTTTTTCGTGCACTGTATATTTAACTATTATAGTTTTCTTTTCCCTGTGTAATAATTTTCTTTTTTAAGTCTCTTGTCTGTTAAATTTGTGTCTATTGAATAAATAATTCATTCTATAATAGACCAAATCAGTCATTATTAAAAGAATTTGCGGAAGAGAGTGAGTTTTGGGGTGCAAACCACCTTAAGTATGTTGCTATCTACTGTCGAAGGCCTGGGCAGAGGTAGAAACTTATTTAAACCCCATAATATCCATTCATAACAGAGCCTGGCCAGGATGTGGTCGAGCAGAAGGTCCCTCCTGCCCACCTGAGACACCACTCACCTTGAAGAGCTGGACTCCGATGCAGGCAAACATGAACTGCAGCAATGTCGTGACAACCACGATGTTACCGATAGTCTTGATAGCCACGAACACACACTGGACCACGTGCTGCAGAGGTGGAGGACAGGGCACATGTGACCACGCTTGGGGCAAGCCCCTGCTGTGTGTCCCACACCCTCCCACGGCAGGGACAGGCTCCAGGAAGAGTGGGAGCCTGCCAAGGGCAGAGGGATTGGGCAGACCCCTTCCACAGATGGGTAGTGGGAAGGGGGAACAGGGCATGATGCCTGCCACACAACCTCCCGCTAGGACTGCCACGGGAGGAGGTCCCCCCGTCCCAGCCTCTCGCTCACCTTCAGCCCCTTCGCCCTGTTAATGGCTCGCAGAGGCCTCAGCACCCTCAGCACCCGCAGGATCTTCACCACAGAGATGGTGCTGGACCTGGGGAGGAAGGCACAGCTGAGATGGGGCCACTTCCCTGCCCAGGCCAGGCTGGCACAGCCCCAGCAAGCAGCCACGAAGGGCAGGCTGGGGCCAGCAGCGAGGGACAAGGGATGGCAGAGACACACGGATGTCACAGGCCACCACCCCACATCAGGCCAAGTGACACTGGCAGCTGGAGAAAGCGGATCCAAATTGAATTTCTACCCACAGACCTTTGACCCCCTCGACCTTTGACACCCAAGGAGTTTGTGGGCCTGCCCCCAGTTGTCCATGTCCATGTCCCCTAAACATGATGTTACAGACTCATGGGCAGCCATTGGGTGGCTGCTCCTTCCCCACCCACCATCCCCAGCTGTCCCACCAGCCTGAACAGACCAGTGCCCACCCTGTGGCACAAGGAGGTGCTTACTCGAATCCCATGGAGATGAGGGAGACAATGACCACCAGTAAGTCAAGGATATTGAAGGAATTCCTGCAGAAGGAGCCTTTGTGCAGGAAAGCACCGTAGGTTGTCATCTGGGGAGCAGAAGGAGTTAGGAAAGAGGCCGGGCAGGGCTCAGGGGCATGGTCCCTCCACAGGGGGAAGGGTGGGCAAGGCACAAGGGACTCTCACAGCTCCATGGCCTGGGGACCCTGTCCTGCTCAGACCTCTACAGCCAGGCAGGAAGTTGACTTCAGGTGGAAATTCTCTGTGCAACACTGGCTGGAGACAAAACTATTCCAGTGAGTCAGCAAAGTAAAGAAGAGAATAGTAAAGACACTTGGAGTGGAACAACATGTGACAGTGGCTTGGACTGTGACTTCTGTCCACAGATTCTCACTGCTTTCTCTTTCTCTTTTTTTCTTAATGGTATGTCAGACTGAAAATGCTGGTGCCATGAAAATGCTGATGTGTCCCCGTGTCACAGCACAGCTGACTCAGCTGTCTGACCTCACTGGAGAGGACACATGGCCTCTGGGACAGGTCACACACCACCCAGACCGCATGAAGGAACTCTTGGGGAGGATCAGCTGGCAGCTTCTCCTCACTGAGACCTTCAGGAGCATGAATGCCTAAAGAGTGTGAGTGTCCATGGCCACAACAGTCTAGACCTGTGCACCAGGCCATGCTCATGGCAGGACCATGGGGTGAGGGACTCACCTTCAGGACGATTTCGACTGTGAAGACAGAGGTGAAACCAATGTCGAAGTATCCAAGAATCTGGGGACAGAGACACCAGGACTGGGTGAGGTTTGGGTGACATGGGAAATGCTTCAGTGTGTTCAAACATCCTGGAACTGTCCACTCTGTGGACTGGGGAGCCCATCTAGCTCAACAGTCTCTAAACCCAGTACCAAGAACTAACTTTTCCCAGCTTTGCTGATTTTCTCCAGTGCATGATCCAACCTGCAGCTGGGACAAAGCTCTCTCTTTCCAGATGAGTTAGGCTTGACCTGATTCACCTGAAAGCATCTGATCCCCCAAAACCCCAAAAGCCCTGGGAAGCTGTCTCATGTGAGATTCCCCAGCCCCTGCAGGCCCATTGGCACCTTGCAGGACAGGACAGTGGCTCCCACCACTGCGTGCCAGCAGCACTCGAGGGCACTGCACCCGCCAGAGGTCCAGTTTGCCACCTCACAGGATGTCTCTTCCCCCAGTCAGTCACCACAGTTTCAAACCAGAATCATCTTGCACACCCTGTCAGGTGGATCTCTTCACCCAGAAGTAAACTGAGACATGGAGCAGTAAAAACTTGTCCCAGCTGCACCCTGAATGGAAAGCACATCCAGCCTCTCCCACCCTCCCACAGGCAGGGTTGGAATCCCAGCCTAGGCACAGCATCTGGCAAGTAAGTTCCTGCTCACTGGGGAGCTGGGAGTCTCCATGAGGTCTCCCCCACCCATCCCAACCCTCGGCATCTCCGTGGGCACCTTGTTGCGGAAGGACTCGGCCCGGATGGGATCCTCAGCTGCCAGGGAAATGCTGCTGAGCAGGATGAAGAGCAGGATGAAGTTGGTGAACCAGGTGGCATTAACAGTTCTGTGGCACAGGACCCGAAACCTGCCAGGGACAGAAATGCTGTGAGATGCTGCAAGGGGCCAGAGGGACATCAGACAGGGTCGTGGCAGCCTGGCAAAGGGCTGTGGCTAAACCCTGAGGACAGGAAGGCCCTAGGCACACGGGGATGTCTGTACCAGCCCTTGCACACAGAAGGCTTTTCCCCATGAGCTGGTTCCCTTCAGAATGGGCTGTCACACACAAACAGGACCCCGCTGTGAACAGTCAGTGCCAGGGGCACCTGGGCCATGCCTGGCTCTACAGGGCAGGGAGCAGGGGCAGCACCTACTTGTTGGTTGGGCTGAAGATGAAGAAGGAGCTGGCTTCAGGCATGGGCACGGCCTTCTCCTTCAGCTGTAGCTCTGCAAGGGGACGTGGCCGAGGACTCAGGGGGATTTCAGGTTCATCTTCCTCATCATCACCTGCAGGGTGACCATGAGAAGGGATAAACAAATCATCCAGAGAGGGAGAGGGAATATGACCTTATGGACAATCTTCCAATCCCATGATCCTGACTTGGCATGCAAGGAGGACTCCAAGGCTGGTGAGAGTCCACCACATCCTTTGCTCCTCACACACCATCCCTCTGCAGTGCCTCCTCAGCCTTCCTGCTGCCCTGCCAGGGACAAGTCTTACCTGGGAAGTCTGCAGAAGGATAGGGGTCTTTGATCTCATTGACATTGGATTCAAATTCGTCCACTTTCAACTGAAACAAGGGAGAGATAGATGAGGATGTGCAGTTGCAGGTGCCAGCTGGCCAGACACCCTCATCCTGGAAGCTACGAGGGACCAGCAGCATCTCTGCATTTGGCCCATACAGCACCAAGCACATGGACTGCTGGCCCAGGCTGGAGCCAGGTGAGGGGATGCTGCAATCGAAGCAAAGAGGATGGGAAATGGGAATGTGTGCTGGGCAGGAGCCTGGAGCCATGCAAATGTGTCAGGGATGGAATAAGATATGGACCAACTCCTGGGTGAGTTTCTAAGGGTATCTCTGGAAAGTGGACAGGAAAGTAGCTGCTGGCCAGATGCTTGTCAGAGGCAGCTCAGCACACAGGCAGCACAGCTGAACAAAGAGGGGTTTGCATATGGGAGGTGCTGCTGTGGACATAAGGGAGGTCTGGGATGCTGCTGACTTGCTTTGCTCCACTCCACACTGGTGTGCCCCAGACCATCCCAGCCACTGACAACTGGCTGTGGCCAAGGAAATGGAGAAAAAGGATCCCCAGCAAAGGAGCTGTTTCACCAGCCCAGAGAGCCCCCATCACCAGTGGATGCTACAGCGGGGAGTGATTCTGGTCAAGAGTCCAGACCCAGGCTGGCTCCAAGCCTTTGTCTATCCTGGCTGGTGAGAGGAGGAGCTTGGGCCCTCCCCAGGAGCTCTCCAAGGCTCACCTCCACCAGAACTGACCTTGGCTGTTGTGGGAATCCCTTCTCCCTTTGCTTTCTGCTCCAGTTTCTTTGCCAGCATCTGCTTCTCCTCTTCAGACTTCTCTGGGTAACCTCTGAGCAGAGAGAAGGGGAGAGCAGGGACTGAAGTCTGGGCAGGGGCCATGGGAAAGGTCATTCTGTCCCCTCACACCCAAGCACCTGGTTTAGGAGCTCCCATGGCCAGGGCTGGCAGCACTCACCTGGACATCTTCCGCCGTTTGCGTTCCTCTGCTTTGGCCTTCTGGGCTAAAGTCAGGCTCTCGGCCTCAGCCAGGTTATCGACCGCGATGGCCAGGAAAACGTTGAGGAGGATGTCTGGAAGAACAGTGCTAAGGACATGGACTTGGTTCCTGTTGGAGGATGTGGCCAGAGCCATCCATGATTTCCAGGGTGCCCTTAGAAACCTTCCTGGAGCTTAGTCCTTGTGATAACCCTGGCTGGTGATCCCTAAGCAGCATCCATCCCTGGTGAGCACTGAGCTTGGAGCTGGCTGCCTCCCTGGCTGAATCTCTGCCTGCCAGACATCCAGACCTGCTCCAGACGTGCTTTCCTCCAGACCCCAGCCTTCAGCCCCCTCCAGAGCAAGCCCTGAAGCCCGTGGTTTATTCCACTGCTGTTCAGAACAGAGAAGCTCAAGGCAAGCCCTGAAAACACTGACAGAAGCCCCTGCTTCCTCCCTCCCCAGTCTATGCAGTTGATGCTATGGGGCTGAGTGCAGGAGCCTGGGCCTGGCTTTGCAGGCAGAGGATACAGTTCCCACAAACAAAGAGGATGATGAAGTAGATGCAGACCAGCATGCCAGGAAAGGACGGGCCCCCATAGGCCATGATCCCATCATACATGATTGAATTCCAGTCCTCTCCAGTCAGGATCTGGGAGCAGAGCAGTAATAAAGACTCATGACTAAAGAGCAGAGCATGACAGAACCCCACAGACTGATCCTACCCTGCTGGCTCCAGCCACAAACATTCACAGCCCCTCCAGCCCCACGGTCAAACCCTCCTTTCTGCTCAGCCCTGAACTTGCATGACTCCAGTTGCATTTCCCTGTTCCTGTCTCAAAGGCACACCACCCCCACAAACCCACATCCCCCTGAGACCTAACTCCTGCCTGGAGCCCCACAGCCCTGGTGAGACCCCCCCAGGCCCTCACCCTCCAGCCCCTCACTGCCCTTCCCACAGCCCCAAACCTGGAAGACACTGATGAGGGCCTGGGGAAAGTTGTCGAATGTGCTGCGCCGCACTTTCATGTCCTCAAAATCAAACTTGCCCCCAAAGAGCTGCATGCCCAGCAGGGCAAAAACTATGATGAAAAGGAAGAGGAGGAGGAGCAGAGAGGCAATGGAGCGGACCGAGTTGAGCAGAGAGGCCACCAGGTTGCTCAGAGATGTCCAGTACCTAGGGAGAGGAGAGGCAGGGCCATGTGGGATGTGAAAGAGTGGGGAAGGCTGTGGGCAGGACCAGGCAGGCACAGGGAACCTAGCCAAAGTGATGTGCCAGCAGCACAACAAGGGGGACTCTGGACCCAGGCTGGACTCTGGGACTGCTCCTGGCAGGCTCCAGGAGGAAGAAATGAAGCTGCAGACATGGTGAGACAAGCAAGATAATGCTGCTGCCTCCACAGGGCACCAGCAAGCAGGATGGGGAAGAGAGGTAAACACACAGCAAGTTGGGGCCACAAAGAAGAGCTGGGAGTCCTGGTCCACACCACCCCTATTCACAACATCCTAGAACCCAGAGCCACAGTGGGGCATCAGGTGTGTCCTACTGGCCACCCCCAGTAAAACCATGTCCTGGAGACAAATCCCCAACTTGGCCTCGTTCCTCCGCCCAGCAGCTACCAGCTGTTCATGCTGCAGCCTCCCCTGGGGACAGGGCTGGTGATGCCCAAGGACCGTGAGTGACGCCCGGGCACTGTGAGCTGCCCACACAGCTCCCACCACACAGCTCCCTCCCCAACCTGGTGATCTTGAAGATGCGGAGGAGCCGGATGCAGCGCAGCACGGTGGTGCCCAGAGGGGACAGGGTGCCCAGCTCCACCAGGATGGTCTCCAGGATGCCCGAGCACACCACGAAGCAGTCGAAGCGATTGAAGAGCGACATGAAGTACTGGCGCAGCCCCAGCGCGTACATCTTCAGCAGCATCTCGGCCACAAAGAGGGCAAGCAGCAACCGGTTGGCAATGTCTGGGGTGGGAGATGCAGCCTGTCAGAGCAGGGACCTCAATGCCAGCACGGTTGGGCAGGCAGGGAAGGAGGGCAGTGCTGCTCACCCTCCTCTGGCCCACCAAGCCCTGAGCTGCTGTTTTTCGGGGACCACACAGGCGAGCAAGATGAGAGGGTGATGTGCACTCAGTGCATGTGAGTCCGTGCAGGGTGGGTGTGCGTGCTGGGCTGTGCCTGTGTGTGTGTCCGTGGGGCTGAGCTGTGTGTGAGTGCACACCTGAGCTCCATGTGCCTCGGTGGGGGTGTGGGGGTGGGTGGAGGTGCAGGCAGAGGGGCTGCATGCAGGAATGTGTGAGGCTGAGTGCGTGCCTTGTGTGTTCACGTGCAGAGGTGCCAATGTACACACTCTGTGTGTGTTCACCATGCAAGATCATGTCCCTAAGAGCATACACGCTGTGCAAGGCCAGTGTGAGCTGTATGGATCATGCATACACACTGAGTGCAGGCTCTGTGTGTCTACGAGCCTCTGTGCTGTCCCAGCGTGGCTGTGCTCTCACAGGAGGAGCTCACACAAGTCTCTGGGGCACCAGGGTGTCCTGGGGCCTCCTTTTCTCTTAGGCTCTTTGCTTACCTTGCACCTGTGTCAGCCATTCCGGCTGGAAGTGGTGCTCAGAGGCGATGGAGAGGGTGTTCAGTGCCACCATCAGGATGACAAGCCAGTAGAAGAACTTGGACTTCACCACATCCCTGCACTTCCTACGAAACATTCGGTTCCAACGCCTCCACTGACGGCTGCAGAGATGGCAAAGGATCAGCAGAGCTGGCCAGCAGGCCAGGCCCAGGTTCTTGGGCCTAAAGGGCAAAGCCACCCCTGCTCCCTCTTCTGGGGGCCTCCCTGAAAAGGGACGAGAACCATAATCTGCCCCGGTGCATTCACTCAGGCACTGCAGTTATTCACCCTCCTGGCTTAATTTTGGCCTCCAGCACCTCTGTTTGGGGGCTGCAGGCACAGCTCCTGAATTACATGCCATGCTGCACAGGCACTGCTTGGAGCCTGCTCCCACAGCAAAGGCATTGTTCACCTCAAAGAGCTTTTTGCCAGTACCACAGCCAGATTCCCTGTGTGCTGCCCCAATGTTTGCACCTTCCCCCAAGCACCACTCCCTGTCTCTCTGCCAAAAGCTAGTGGCTCACCAGGAGAATGAGAGACAGTAGAAACCCACATGTAAGCAGATGGATCAGCCAGAGCATACTTACAAGAAGAGAATCCACTTGTTCATGCCCTCAATTTCATACAAGCTCTCTGTCTCTGACCCTCCTTCATCTGATGGCATCATACCTAGAGGGAATGACATTACAGGCTTTCCTTGAAGCCCTTGGGAAGAATGTGTGGGAGGGAACTTCTTCCAGAAGTACACCAGGAAGAGCTTCCCCATCAGAAGTGAACTCAAACAATGCCATCGCAGGGAGTCAGCAATCAAAATTTGGGCAGAAGGCTTTGAGGGTCAGGTGCAAACCAAGCATGAGGCACCAGGAACTCGTGCCCTGCAGGAAGAGCAGCTGCAGCCCAGAGAGGGACAGCAGCAGGTACCCCAGCATGGAGAAAACTGGGGCCAGTTGGGATCTGAGCAAAGGCTGAACAGAACACAGGCCACAGCTCTGGAAGGGGTGTTTTGTCTGTCCCACTGTTTCCTAAGGCTCTTTGCACACATGCATCACTCAGCTTGAGGCATCACAAGTGCTTTCACCAGGCAGGGAGGCACAGCAGACACTGTGGCTCTGTGGTAGAGCTCCTCAGGCTTTGCTGAGCTTTTAGGTAGATGCCTGTATATCCACCTCCTTTCCTGAGCCACTTCTAATCCCTTGAAATTATCAAGTGATGGCAGGAAATCAATGCATCTGCTAGTGTGAGAGCTTGTGACCCTGCACTGTACCCCTGCACACCAAGGGCACACGCTCCTCACAGCCATTTTAAGTGCCTCTTGCCAAAGGAGACTCAGGCCTTGCTTGTGGTCTGCAGATATTAAATACTGTGGCTGAGGTGGAGATTTAGCATCAGGGATAAATTATTCCTAGTCTGGGTCAGATTCAACAAAATTGTTCAGGAAATTAAAAAAAAAAAAGAGGAAGGAAACCATTCTACAGAAGCCAAAGCATTTTGTTTCATGGGTTTTCAGGCAAAATGGGTTTTTGTGACTTCTTCAAAGATTTCCACCTTGCCCCTCCAGGTGGGCAGTATTAGGAACCCAACCCTCACACTAAGGACCAAGCAGAGGCGGTACCTTCTCCCCTGGCCCGATCACTGTCCATGACCTCTGCGTGGGTGATCCAGTCCATGTAGCCCTTCAGGTCCTCCTCCAGCTGCTGCTTCTCCCGCAGCTTCTGGAACGTGCCCCGCGACTTGGCCTTCTCACGCTCCTTGGTGAACTCTCTGGGACAAGGCAAGCAGCAGAGACTCAGGCAGGGATCGTGGCAGGACATTCCCCCCCTCTCCCTACCAATGTGACAAGTACAGATGAGGGAGATAACCCGAGGGGCAAAGGCCCAGCAGGGATCATCTCCTGGCACCAAGAGGTTGGCCCAGAATCAACACCTCGGTCTGGAGAGCAGGTGTGGAGAGAGATAAAAATGACATATTGGTGACAAAAGGCCTGTTTTTACACTACAAAAGTCCTACAAAATTTCCACAGAATCAGAATTCTCTTGCACGCTCCCTGGAACGTGTGAGAGAACATCTCCCCAGAGTCTTTGTGGTTACTTTTCTAGAAATTGAGTGAAAAAGGATTCGTGTGTGTGCTCCTTCAACAACTGGATGGTAAGATACATTGAATCCTAACCTATACTATTTTTTCGCTAGCTGTATTAAAAGAACGGTACCTTATCATGCACTGTATATATAACTATTATAGTTTTCTTTTCCCTGTGTAGTAATAATGTGTTTTAAGTCTCTTGTCTATTAAATTTGTGTCTATTGAATAAATAATTCATTCTGTAATAGACCGGATCAGCCATTATTAAAAGAACTTGCAAATGAGATTGGGTTTTGGGGTGCAGGCTGCCTCAGAAGTTACTATCTACTGCTATAGGCCTAGGCAGAGGTAGAAACTTATTTAAATCCCATAACATCCATTCATAACAGGGATGGTGTGGAGGTCAGGAAACACAGCCCTGGGCCAGGCCAGGCCTTGTAGGAAATTCCTGAAATACCCTGCCACCAGCACTGCCACTGAACTGCCCCAGTGACTTTCCTCTTCCTTGGCCCATGATCCAAGGTCACAGGGCCCATCACCTGATGCCTGAGGGCAGGCAGGGTTCCTTCCCCACCACTGCTGCTCTTTGGGAGCTCCTCACTGCAGGGTGCTGCAGCTGGACAGCCCAACTGACACCAGATGTTGGAGGCCAGGGCAGTTCCCCAGTCCTGCCAAGGATCAGAGTGGGGTCTCACCTATCTGGGGAGCAAAAACCTGTTCCAAGCTCTCCCTGTGGAGAAGGTGAGCTCATCACATGGCAGGTAAACAGGACACTCTTTTCATGGTAACCTGGAAAGGACAGGTCTGCCAATGTCCTTGCCCACTCCTCCTGCTCTCTTTCAATTAATTTCTTTTCTCCCCTGGTGTGTGGCAGGACTGCAGACCTGCTGCCCAGCCATGCTGGTGTTGCCATGTGTTATTGATAGGTCTCAGACACTATAATTTTCCTGATCTCAAACATAATTTATCTGTATTTGCAAAAGTATTTCAGAACCTTTACTGTGCCAGCAACTTACTCCAGGATCAGATGACTGTAGTCCATCTTGTCCTGCTGTTACAGCCAACTCTACACAAGAGTCAGGTTCCTGTGGTTTATCTTGTGCTTTCAAACTCAGTTATAGTAATACCCAATTTAATGTTGCAGTGGCACAGTTCTTATCATAAAAGAGGCCTAACAAATCCAAGTAATTAGGGTAAAACTAACCCTGTGAACTAATAGAGGTAATGAGTGTGATCCACTTGCACAAACAAGAATTGGAACATATCAAAAAGACCCTGAGCCTACACAGACCTGAGGAGAAAAGCCCCCCTCACTCCCCAGGACAACACACATTTCCCAGCAACAAAATTGAGATGGTAGGAGTCCCACAGCAATGCATGGTAGGTTGAGTGTAACATCTCGGGTTTTAACTGTACTACTGGGGGAATTAACACTAATTGAATTTGGCCTAGATTGTCATAACAGACTGATGACAGCTCATTGGTGTATTTGGATGAGACTGTTGAGGCAGTAATTAAACTAACAACCATTCCCTTGGATCCCTTGCACTCATATCAGAAATGTTCTCCTTGGGCTGGCCATGAGCAAACTGTGTGTGCTCGCAGCAGGAGGGCAGCTGGAGGTACCAGTCAGGAGTGTCCAGACCCACAGCCATGGAGTGACCACTGCTCCCTGCTCAGCTCAATTTGCTGTGTGTGCTGGCAGAACACACCACAGCCCACGTGCTCCAAGGCTGGGCCTGCTGACAGCTGCTCGTGCCACAGGGAAAAGATTTCTGTGCTGAGAGTTGTGCTAAATCCTCAGAAAGCCATAGACACTAACACAAAAAGGAACCCATGGCTCAGTGTTTCTAAGCATGCAAAACCAAAAAAAGGGTGAGGAATGAGAGAGGAAAAAGAACAGAACTTTTCCAGGCTTTTTTCTTGTATAGTTCAAACCAGTCCAAAACCCTCTGCTGGTAGAAAGGATAGGGTGGCACTTACCCACTGAGCACTCCCAGCACCAGGTTGAGCACGAAGAAGGAGCCAAGTAAGATAAGGCTGACAAAGTAGATCCAGGGCCACTCATTCCCCATGGCATCATTTACCTGGCAAGGAGAGATGCAGGCAAAATATTCTGCAGGCACTGTCTGCTGTCTGTTTCCCCTCAGGGCCCCTCAACAGCCTCTGGGATCCTTGCCCCCTCCAAAAGGAGTGCTTGGCATGGTGGCACACAAACCTGGCTCCAAGCTGTGGCTGCCTGTATCTCTGTATCTGGTTTGCAGCCAGACCCAAGCATTTTGGACAACAGCCCCAAGCTTCAGCACGATTGTCTCCCAAGGACTGCAAAACATGGGGCTTTGCTGGAGGAGTATCCACCAGTCATTGCTGTGCCTGGCCCACACCCCTTCAGGAAGGTGGGAGCTGGAGCAATGTCCTGTCTACCTGGAGAGCAAGGGCAGCTCAGGTAGCGCTTGCAGGGATGCAGAGACATGACTGGTGTGTTATGGGATGTGCATCACAGTACATCCCCATCCAAGAAGGTTGGTGGGGGCAGGATGTCTTTCACTGGCAGAGACTGAGCTCTGCCATGGGGTCCTGTCTTGATGCCTTGGGATTTTAGCTTCTATATTTTTCATATATCTGTAATCCTGTAGTTCTTTAGTGTATAACTCTAGACTCCATATACAGTGCTAGCTACTGTTCTCCCATTTTAGACAAAACAATTCCTCTCTGGGCCTGAAACTCAAAGACACCTCACTGTCTCAAGCCCCGAGATATGTAAACAACAGTGAACTGGGGGGAATAAGCTTGGGGTAAATGACTTCAATACCTGAAGCTGTAATTTGAGGTCTAACCCTGATATGCAAATAGACAAACTCATAAAGCATGAAAAACCCGTGACCGGTCGTCCATTTTGGGTGTAGGCCCCCAGGTGTGCTGTGACTCCTCTAAATGTACCTGAAGGCACTTCAGTAAATATAACTGCTTTTTATTTTCCTGATTTTGTCTAGCCTCTGTTTT
Organism: Orthonyx spaldingii; assembly: GCA_013397795.1. NCBI lineage: Eukaryota > Metazoa > Chordata > Aves > Passeriformes > Orthonychidae > Orthonyx > Orthonyx spaldingii. Next base: position 549,619 of record VZTJ01000752.1, read on the forward strand.
AGGTAGTCCCAAGATAAGGCATCAGTCTCCAGGAGGGCATTCCCTGCCGTGAGGCAAGACCAGCATCACCTCCACCAAGCTGGGCACAAAGTGCTGCAGCTTACCCAGTAGAGAACCTCAGTCCAGCCCTCCATGGTGATGCACTGGTAGACGGTGAGCATGGCAAAGCCGAAGTTGTCGAAGTGGGTGATGCCGTTGTTGGGCCCGGGCCAGCCGCCGCGGCACTCGGTGCCGTTGATGGAGCAGTGCCGCCCGTGGCCGGAGCTGGTGCACGGCGCTGGCTTCTCTGACCCCACGGTGGCAATCACATCTGAGGGGCAAAGCCACGGTGTGAGCAGCAGGGCAAGCCAAACAAGGCAGTCCCCCCTCCCTGCCTCCTGCAGAAACCTTCCCCTTTCCCCTCCCCTCACACCCAGCTGTGTGCTGCTTCAAACAACCCTCAGTCCTGCCACTCTCCCAGGCTGGCAGGACCACATTTTCTGCTAAGCACAGAATCCCTGCGGTCTCACAGCAGCCACACAAAGACAACTCCGCTGCATCCCCCCAGCACCTGTCCCAAGGTAGTAGCAGGTCTTGTGCATCCTGCCCTTGAAGAGCTCCTGCCCCACAATGGCGTAGATGATGATCATGAAGAGGACCAGCAAGGCAATGTGGAGCAGGGGCACCATGGCCTTGATGATGGAGTTCAGGACGACCTGAAGGCCTGCACAGAGGTGAAGGGAGAGGAGGTCAATCACTTCCCAAACAGCTTTGGGTGCACCTGCATCCCTGCCAGCCTGCCAACAAGCAGCCTTTGAAATGCCCCTTGCCAAGGGAAGAGGGGTGGGACTGAAATCTCTGAAGCAAGAAATCCTTTCTTCTACCCACCATGAAAGTATGTGGAAGAGCACAGCAGAGCCAGGCAGTGCTGAAGGCTGCTTCATGCCCCTCCCTTTGTTCTGGTGCTCTCATCCTGGCTGTATTCACGAGTCATGGAAGAACAAGATCCCTGCTCTGATAAACTGGAGCGAGGTCCTGGCCCCCTTCACACTGACCACCCAAAGGCACTGACACCGAGCCACGGAGGCAGCCAGATGTGTGCCAACCTGCACATCCCCAGGGTTGGCAACTACCAGCTGGAGGAACAAGCAAGAATCTGTGCCTCCCCTACACCTGCTTTGTGGCTGGGCTTGATCCAGCAACAAGAAGAAACCTGTCCCGTGGCTCCCACCCTGGCCAGGCCCAGAGGTTCCATCCACCCACCAGCCCTTCCTGCTGGCAGGCACCCAGCACCCACTCGGCACTCCGGACACCAGGCGCAGGGGTCTCAGCACACGGAACGCTCGCAGGGCCTTCACGTCAAAGCCGCCTTTTCCCCCCGAAGGCCCTGCCTGCTTCACATTGACCTGCTCCAGGGTCATGGTGATGAGCCTGAAAGAGTCAGGGCATGGGGAAGGAAGGAGGAGAAGCAGAAGGAAGGACAAGGAAAAAGAGAAGGGTGTGAGAATGGAGACCTAGAAATCTGAGCTAAGGATTCAGAGCTCTGCAGGCAGAAGAGTGAGGCCAGGACTGCCAGCCATGCTCAGCCTCACCCAGGGGGCAGCTCTTGGCAAGTCCAGCTCCTGAGCACAGCTCCACTGCTGACAGCCAGGGACCTCCCACCCCATGTGCACACCCTGGAGGACCCTATGCCACCCCCTTTCTCCAGGGCAAGGAGACCTAAGAGGCGTGAAGGAGTCAAGACAGGAAGAAACAGGAGTTGAGAGGATCCCAGTGGATGTCAGAGCAGGAAAAGGGGGCCCATGGGAGAAGGCCATGACATCGCAATCACCAGAAAAACTAGTCCCTGACTGGCTGTGGAACAGGCCTGGAACAAGCTGAACAGCAGCAGCCTTCTCACTTTTCCTTACCCTAAAGTCACAATGGAAAAGTCGAGCACATTCCAGCCATTCCGGAGATAGGCATCCGTGTGGAAAAGGAAGCCGTAGGCAATTATCTTGAGCATCGCCTCAATGGCAAAGAAGATCAGGAAGGCATATTCGATCTTCTCCTGGGGATTGCAAAGGCAAGCAGGAGAGAAGGCTCCGTTAAACAGACTGTCACCCCCTGGTATCCTCACCGTGCACGGGCACCCCTGTGACTCTGGATCAGCACCTGCTGCCGCCCCATCTGTACCCCCTAACCACACCAAGCAGCACCCTGGGGAGAAGGGGCCACGTGCTGAGCCACCACATGCCACTCTCTGGCCTGCAGCACATCCCCCCATCCCTTTAACAGTCCCCTGCCAGGACCCTGCCCTCCAGCACAGCCACTCTGGCCCAGGGCACTGCTCCTCCAGGCCTCTCCTCCCTGCTGCTCACTCTCTCACTCCCCCCCAGTCTTCCTCCCACAGGCAGCACTAGCACCTGGGTCTGTTCTGGAGACCCCACACAATCACCGTGGGGCGAGTCAGCTGTATCATGGCTTCCCTTTTGCCTGGGATGATAAGGAAACTCCCAGGGAATGGAGGCCTTGGGTTCAAGACCTCCTAACTAATGTCAGACATTTGCCTGGCAAAGGGACCTGCCAGAAATGAGCCTGGGACTCACTGGGCAGAGGTGCTGCTCCCCCTCCCAGGCAGGACCTGGCACCCCACTGCAGGGGCCTGGCACAGCCCTGCAGATGCTGGGCCAGGACAGCTCATCTGTCCCTGGCGTGCAGCCAAGAGCTGCCTGTGCCCACCTGGCTCTGCCTGTCACTGCCATCACTGCCCTTGCTGCCAATGTCCCTTCCAGACGAGGATTAAAAGCCTTCTGAAGCAGCCAGGTGGATGGGGCTATTTATATTTCTGATGTTCCCTGGTCGCTCTCCTCAGCCTATATCCCCTGAAGGGCAAGGAGCATACCTGCTTGGGATCTCCAGGGAATTGCCCTCAGGAAGGCACAAACCTTTCTCCAAGACCAAACTGGGAGTGAGTCTTTGCTGGGAAATGCTGCAGTGCTGTGAGCACACCTTCCTCCCAGGGTCCCCATGCCCTGCCAAACGGAAAATCCTCTCCTTTCAAGAAGCAGGGCTAGAGCTCAAGACAGAAGCATTGCTGCTCAATTAACGTGTCCAAAAGCAGTGACCACGCTGGGTGTCCCCATAGGACTGTCACCCATACAGGTGCCAGGTTCTCGTTGGCTCTGAGGGCAGCTAAGGTCGGAGCAGAGATCCTGACAATGTCTTTAAGGTTTTAGCCAGGGCAACTCAACACTGCTCACCTCCCACCCTCAGGGCACAGATGCCCCCTAAACTGTCTCACAGAGCCTGTCTTTGCAATCCCATGCAAATACAACTGCCATGGATCATTTCAGGTGCAGAGGGGCTGCAGAGCTATGCCAGCAGCCAGTGCTGTGGTGGGGTGTCTCCCCAGCTGCAGAGGAAAACTAGGAAAGCCCACTGCAAGCTACAGCAGCCCTGCAGCTGCTGAGGCTGCTGAGTGTCAGGACCCAGTCTGGAGCGGGATGCAGCTGCTGAGGCTGATGTCAGGATCCAGCACTGCAGAAGTCCATTCCATGCCCTGATTTTCCAGGAGAACATACTCAGGCTCCGGGGCCTCTCGCTAGAAGGGATCTTCCTCTGAAAACCCCTTTCCCAGAACCAAAAGGTGACTTGCTATTCCTCAGAGGTCCCTTTGAGAAGCCCACAGCAGATGAGCGGTGCTTTGGACAGCTTTGAGGGTATTTGCCCACCTGGTCCAGCCAGTGAGCAGCAAGGTTCAAACCTGGGCCAAGGAAGAGGCAGCAGGCAGCTCCCTGCCCCCAGCCACCCATCCCCAGCCTGGGAGGGACATAATAGCAAATTCCCTCACAGCACCAGCTCACTGCTGTTCTCTGCAGACATAGGCATACATCTGGAGCTGAATCATCCTGATCTGTCCTGCTGCAGTAACCCCTCTAGTACAAGGAAAAGCCTTGGGATGGCCTGTAGGAAGGTTACATGCAGCAATTACTGCTGGCTGGTTCTCCAGTGGTGAGTGCAGTTCCCCCAGGTTATCTGGGTGTAAACTGGGCAGGTGCTGATGTCAGCAGGCAAGAGGAGCCAGCCCCTGGCTATGAACGCACCACTGGCATCTTTGTCAGTGGGCTGAGGTGGTGCAGACTTTCAGTGGGACAGGTCATGGCAAACACCCTCTGGATTCTCCAAGTGCTAGGTCTAGCTGCAGGTCACATGGAATAGTTTGTGTTAGAAGGAACCTCTAAAGGTCATCCAGTCCAATGCCCTGCCATGGGCAGAGACACCTTCCATTAGTCCAGGGTGCTCAGGGCCCTGTCCAACCTGGCCTTGAACACTTGCAGGGATGGGGCAGCTTCTCTGGGCAACCTGTGACAGGGCCTCAACAACCTCAACGTATAAAATTTTTTTCTTATAACTAATCTAAATCTACCCTCCTTCAATTTAAAACCATCACCCTGTCCTACTGCAACAGACCCTGCTAAAAAGTTTGTCTCAATCTTTCTTATAAGCCCCCTTCAAGTACTGGAAGGCTGCCATGAGGTCTTCTCAGAGCCTTCTCTTCTCCAGGTGAAAACTCCCAGCTCTCCCAGCCTGGCTCCTGAGCAGAAGGAATCCAGCCCTCGGAGCATCTTTGTGGCCTTCTCTGGATCTGCTCCAACAGGTCCAGGTCTTTCCTGTGCTGGGACCCCAGAGCTGGAGGAGCTCTGCAGGTGGGGTCTCACCTGAGCAGAGCAGAGGGGCAGAATCCCCACCACTACCTGCTTCCCTTATGTGCTGTGGGGCTGAGCCAGGGCACGGGTGGCCTTTTGGGCTGTGATCAAGCACAGTACTGGCAATTAAACTGGCAATTAAACTTTTGTGGCTGCAACACAATGGCCTGAGCCAGGGCAAACTTAGTGCAGTCTCCAAAGATCAGCAGGAAGAAGCTGAAGGATATTTCACCCTGGCAGACTTTACACTAGGTCAAGGACCACATGTCCCTCACTGGGGCAGACCCCACTTCCTGTGCCCAGGCTGATTTGAGAAGAAATCAGCCACGTGCTTCCTCCAGCCCTGCTCCTGCCCACACTGGAGGTCAGCACAGGGACTGTGCACTCACGGCCCAGTCGCTACCCCGTGCCCGTGCCATGAGGGCCACACTGCAGACCCTGCACACCAGGCACATGCCATGGACAGACAGAGCTCAAGAATCCCAGATCCAACTCCCAGGACGATCCCCACAATCCTGGGTCCAATTCCCAGCCCGTTCCCAGGACAATCCCAACGATCCTGTATCCAGCTCCCAGGACAATCCCAACAATTATGGATCCAGCTCCCAGCCCTGAACAGGAAAATTCCAACAATCCTGGATCCAACAATTCCAGATCCAACTCCCAGCCCTTTCCACGACAATCCCGACAATTCTGGATCCAGCTCCCAGCCCTGAACAGGAAAATTCCGACAATCCTGGACCCAACAATTCCAGATCCAACTCCCAGCCCTTTCCATGACAATCCCAACAATCCTGGGTCCAATTTCCAGCCCCTTCCCAGGATAATCCTGGATCCAACTGCCAGTCCTCCCCAGGATGATCCCAGCAATCCCAGACTTCACAGAAGCCCTGGCCAGCTTCCAGCAGCTGGGGACCCACTCTGTGCCACCGCCACCCACTGTCCCCTCCTCACCCCAGAATTCAGAGCTGGCTCTGCACTGTGGGATGCTTAGGGCAGGGCACAGGGCTGTCTGGCACAGCTGGGATTGGGGGTAATAAAGAGCCGACTATTCAAAAAGCCACGAGGAAAAGACACAGGTCTCTGCAACACTCTGGGCTCCAAACATGCTCCACCCATGTCTGGGCACACAGTAACTCGACCCCCAGTGCTGGATGAGCCATGGAGCAGCAGGGGGATAGTGTGCACCACGCTGCAACATGACACAGCCCCAGCCTGCTCAGCATCTCAGCTCCCAGCCCCAGCAGCCACAGGACTCTCTGGAATGAGTCCCATGTCCCTGGTGCCCTCCCAGGGAACAGGGAAAGCAAGATTTGAATGAAGTCTCCCAGCTGGGCAAAGTGGGGGATAGGTGGTGAGGGCACAGCTTGACCACAACACAGATGGAGAGCTACCCCTGCTACAACCCCCTCACAGCCTTCACACTCCCCCTTGGCTCCTCCAAACTGTCCCCAACCTTCTGCTCTTCTCCGTGCCTTTTGCTCCTTTACCATCAGCCCTGCACCTCCCAGGCCCTGCTGGGCCCTGCTCCCCTTTTCCCCTGCAGCTCCAATGCTAATAAAAACATTTTTTGTAGGTGCACCAATGGGTTGACCAGGACACACACATGGACTGCCAGCACCAGGACATGCAGGACAGGGAGCTGCACTGCTCAAGTCTTTCTAAGCCCTTTGTAAACATAAAACACCCATAAATGTGTTCTCCAGAGGCTTGCAGCAACCATCCTCTGCAAAACAGAGCAGCTCAGTGTCCTCCTATTCCCCTGAATGGAGGTGAATGAAACCCTGCAGATGTGAGACAGAGAAGGGGACAGGACAGGTGATTTATGGGAATACATTTACAGCAATCTCACAGGATCCCCTTTCTTTGGAAAACAAGACGAAAATGAGGGCTGGAGCCAAGGAAGTCCCCCCTGAGTAGCTGGAAACCCTGGCACTCATCTTGGGAAGGGCACAGTGAAAGGCAGGCAGGGTTTGGGACTGCTGCAGACCACAGCCAGGAAGAGACAGCAAGAGAACACTTCTGCTCCCCACCGTGGCCACTGTCACAGCACAGGAAGTACCTGGGATGGGAAAACGTGCAGGAAAGAATTTGGAAAAGTTTTTTAATTGTTTGCACAGATTTTTTTGAGCAGGTAGTTGGAGTAGATCATCTCCAGAGGTCACTCCACCCCTACCTGCTCTGCAATGCTGTGATTTTCCTGCCACATTCTCCAGCCACAGCTCCTGCTTTCCCACAAACAAGAGAAACACCAGGGTTGCAGAGACAGGAACCAGGAAAGTCATAACTCCCCTAGAGCAGCTATGAGAGCAGAGTGGTCAGGTCCTACAAGTTGTTCTCCACTGCATCTCCCTCGCTGGCTCCTCACTGCTCCACGTCACACCAGCTGTCCCACACCTGTTCCGATGGCTGTGAGACACCTTGGTGGCATTCCTGAGGGCTCTCCCTGGACTAAATGTCTTAGGTCTGCTTGGTTTGAAAAGGCTATGGTAGGTGTTACCAGCTCAGTCACCAAAACCCAAAGGATTTGACCAAAATGTGAACCAGGGCTCAGTGATGCTTGTCAGACCTGGGGTATGGAGAGCTCAGCTGGAAGAACAGAAATCTCAAGAAGCTGCAGCCAACCTGGCCTTCTCCAGGGCTGGGGGCAGAGGGGCAGCGAGATCCCTTCCAAGGAAGCCTTGCTGTGGAGCTGGGGACCACAGGGCATGAGGCCCACGCTGCGTGATGGAGCAGGGTAAGGAGGCTGCTGTTAGGGCCATTCAGGATGAGCGAGTGGTGAACTCTGCTGGCCCACCTGGAGGGCGAGACGAGAAGGGCCTGGCTCATCTGCCTACCCAAAACCCCAGGGTGACCACAGAGGTGGCCAAGCCACAAGCTGGGCAGGGTGCCAGCCCTTGCCAGTGGCGCCAGGCCAGAGTGAGGGGGAGGATGGAGGCGGGGTAGCTCAAACAGCTGCACGTGCTCCCCTCAGGTGCCAGTACCAGAGCAGTTCCTGCAGTTTCATCGAGCCTGTGCATGCAGACATGCAGGCTGTGCCTCTTGTCACAGCAGCTGGAAGACTCCAGGAGATCAAGGGTGACCCCAAGCTCTAGGAAAGCCACATGCAATCATTCCTTCCTCTCCTGCAGCAAGGAGCCTGTGCCAACCTCCAGGCACAGGCCCAACAGCTCTCAAAACCAGCAATGGACCAGCAAACTCTGCTCAGGGGCTGTGGGACACGAGTCAGCTGCCCAAATCCAGCTGTTTCAGTGTTCCTGGAGATGCCCATGACAGTCCTGGGGTGACAGACATCATGCAGGACTCAAGTAATTACAGCTCTCCAGAGCAGATAAAAAGCTGGGGCTCCTGTAACTGCATCAGAAGCCCATATTCCTGTCACTGAATGGGACCTAAGGCTGTGTTCAGGCTTTAAAAACAGGAATTCCCTATCCTCAGGGCTGAGATATAACCCAAAATGGTGGCATTTTCAGAAGCACTTCTTGACATCAAACATCTGTTCTACCTAAACAGTGCCTAAAGCCATTATCTGTGACAGCAGCAGTGCCTGCAGAGGCCACTACCTGTGATATTTAAATTGTCTTCTTGACAGTTTGAGCTCCAGCTCTGTCCCCCACTCCCTGGGCCCCATGTCCTACCTGATCCTCCTACAAAGCCCATAGGACTCAGGACAGCTGCTTTCTGGTGGTGTGAAAGGGTGGCCTCCCTCCTGGCAGTCACCCTCGAGTCCCACTGGTGGGGAAAAACTTCAACTCTCTGAAAAGTGAGTTGGCTTTAAATTGACAGAGAGTAGATTTAAATATTAGGATTAAATTCTTCCCTGTGAGGGTGGGGAGGCCCTGGCACAGGGTGCCCAGAGAAGCTGTGACTGCCCCACCCCTGGAAGTGTCCAAGGCCAGGCTGGACAGGGCTTGGAGCAGCCTGGGACAGTAGAAGGTGTCCCTGCCCACGGCAGGGGGTGGAACAAACCTCCCGACCCAAACCAAACTACAATTCTATGATTCTATGAAAACCAGGTATTTCAGCGCATGCAGCATGTCAAACACCACCCACTGGAACTGCAGGAATGGCTCAGCTGCCCTGGGAGATGAACTGTACTCTAAATTTGACTTTATTTCTTCACTGCTCATAAACGGAGGTCAGGCAACCAGGTCACACACAGCCATCTGTATTTCCTTGGGTGAATAACCTGCCTTGCTAAACACACTCTGAAGCTGCTTGCTCCTGGAGTAGGATTTCCAGTGAAAAACAGTGGGATTTGAAACTCTGGAAACTCAAGTAAAAGTGAAAATAAATGCTGTGAATTATTGAACAAGTTGAAAAGTCAAAATCATTTCATCAAGGTTGAAGAAAATATTTTGATTCCATTCGAAAAAGACCAAATCAGATAAAACAGGATTAAAAAACCTTCTGGATCAAAAGAAATCTAATATAGAAAGAATAATAATGAAATGTGTTGAAACTAAACATCTGTACTTCTTCCAGGATAAAGCAAAATGGATTCTTAGAAAATTTATAGGTTATTTCATTTCATTGTTTTCATTTTTATGGTATTTCACTTTTTCACCCCCCCAAAAATGAGTTCTGATTAACCAAGCTTTCAAGACACTAATTCTAAACCTAACGTAAACTCTGACTGCAACTCTCCCCTGGCTGGTCCTGGAAACAGAGCGTGGCTGCTCCCTGGGCTTTCCAGCCTTGCAGGAAGGCAGTGGCAGCAGAGGTCTCCCAGGAATCCTCTCTTCCTGAGACCATCCTTGCTGGAGCCTCTCAGCTTTAAAGCCGTGGCTGTCCCTGCTCTGAGGGCTGCAGGAGGCTTCCCTGAAGGGAGCTGGGGCTGGGCAGGCTCCTCACACCCCTCAGCAGTGAGCTCTGACCAGAGGGAGCCTCAGTCCAGCCTGCAACGTCCTCACTGCCCTGACTCAGTTTCCCCTCATATATTTTGCCTTCTCAATAATTTCAGTGTCTTTTTATAAACTCAATTCCTTTTTTTAAAAGTTTTTTCCTTGTTCTGTTATGGGTGTGTGTGTGTATGTGTGTGGGTGGAGGGTAAGTTTTCTGGGAGTTAAATATCTAGCACTTAATCAATCCTCTTCTGTGCCTTGCAGACATCTCTCCTTTTTTTTTCTCTGTTAATAAGCAGTTATACTTCTTTTATCACTTTCAGCCACAGATACCCATTTCTCTCATTAGCAGAAGAAAAGGGAGTTATTGAAGCCTTTTCTCTTTAGAGAAAAACGCTCATTTCGGAGCATTTTTCTCCTAGATTTGTCTCCAAAACCAAGACACTCTCCAGAAAGGACTGGGCAATGAAGAGAGACAAAACAGGGACAGGGAGAGATTAAATTCATCACAGCACCTCTCTGCTGCAGGGAAATGCCTCAACGAGCCTTTCTTCACTACCTGCAGGCCTGTGCTGAGCACAGCCTGATGCCCCAGCTGATGGGTGCCCGGCTGAATTCTCAGCTGAGTTTGCTCCTACAAAGCTACCAGGACATGGTGACAAAGGGACAGCAAGCAGGAATGAAAGAACAGCAACCAAAGGCTACCTGGGTCTTGGTACCAAGGGCTGCTGGCATGGCAACAGGCTGAAAAATCCCCCAGCGGGGTACAGCACAAATAATCGAATATACAATAAATAAAAACAGATGGAATTTCATTTATGCAATTAATTTGGTCCTTTCCCATGCAAAGGGCTGCAGGTCCTTGGGCAGCACCAGCCCCTCTGGGAGCCCTGTGAGGCAGTGCCACCAACCCTTACCAGGCCACTGTGCCGCACCCAGCTGGGATTCCCCCAGCTCTGCCCTCACAGGGGATGGCCTCAGCCACATTCCCAGCCCCATCCCCACTGTCCTCATCTCCTGCTTCCCATGGTCAGCCTGCCCCAGCTCTGCTTTGCCTCTTTAACCTCTCACCTGAGATAACTGCACCTACCAAACCCTGTTACGCCCCCTCAGCCAGGGAGGAAGCCCAAACCAGTCCAAGGGGTTGGGGAAGTTGGTCAGACCGGCCAGGGGGCTGAAGGAACACCCCAGGAACCAACCCTCCATGGGCATTTACCCTGAGGAGTCCCAAAATCAGCAGGAGAGAACATTTTATTAAAAAAGAGTATTTAGATGTTTTGATTCAGTCATCATACTCAGTGTCCGAATGGAAATCAATGTGGATTGAATTACAGTGGAGACCTGAAGAGTAGAAAGGAGTGGCAAACTATAAATAGTGCAAACTATTGATTTGGATCACATCAAAACATCATATTCCAGGAAAACTGGAGTGACTGAGGAAGAAAATGGAATAATGATTGGAAAGGAGTGACCTTTCTGCCTAACAGAAATAGGTTTTTTCCCTTTTAAATAAAAAGTAATAAATTAAAATACAATTTTGAAAGGAAAGGTCAGAAAAATTTATTCCAAAATGCTGAAACAAACCATTTGAGCCTTTCGGGAACTGGATGTTTCCTTTTGAAAGTGTAATTTAAAAAAAACAGAAGGAATTTTTTTTTTATTGGCATCAATTCTTCCTTCCATGTACTTCACACACCAACCTGCTGCCTTTGATCTCAACCCAGGGGTGGTTTCAGCCCCCCTGAAAACACACTTTGCAGTCACTTCTTCCACCCCTGCTCCCCTTTGGCTGGACCAACACTGCCTGACCCCACCCCTGGGGCAGCAGATGCCCCCAGAACAGGAATTGCCACCTCACACCCATGTCACACCACGCCAGCAGCTCCAGGGCTGTGGGCAGGGCTGATCCTTACCAGGCTGGAGTTGGCCACGTTGGTGTCATCTTCAGGCATGGGCAGGTAGATGGCCAGGGCAACACAGTTGGCAAAGATGGTGAGGAGGATGATGATCTCAAAGGGTCTGAGAGAAAGTGTTAAGGAGTGGAGACAGCAAAGCAGAAGCAGGTGTAACCCCACCCCTGCCCTGCCTGGGTGGGTGTGAAGAACCAGCACAGAGGGAGCAGCCAGACCTCAGCCATGGCACATCCTCAGCTGCTGCAGGGCCCGGACACTCCATACATGGCTCAAGAGGCTCAGCTTTGGCACAGGACAAAGGGACGGGAGAGCTGGCAGCTGCACCTCCTCATCCTTCAGTGAATCACCCTGAAGGGTCAGGATCCTCCTGCATCATGTAGGCACTGAACGTGAGCATCCCCCCCTCCAGAGCAGGCAGGTCCTGGCCCCCTCTGCACTCAGCATCCGTGAGGGAACTCCTGCTGCTCAGGTCTCACATGGGCTGTACAGTTTGACTGGAAGGTCTCTGGGGCAAGACAGCTCATCCAGGGTCTGCTCTAGCAGGACATCCCCAGGTGTCCTCACAGCCTCAGTGTCTCCTGTCAGAGTACAGGCAGTACTGCTGTGACTGTCCACAGAGTGCTCAGCCTGAGCACTGTCCCACCCCCTTCAAGGTAGAAACTGCTGTTTAGGTCCTGTGACATCTCAGAATGAAAGGGATGTCTTTGCTATTTCCCTGTGAAGACCCTGGGACAAGCACTTGGTCACTCCCAGGCTCCTGCTGCTGTCACTGCTCTGCTTGGGCCACTGAAATCTCTCAGACAAGCTTCAGCTATCACCTTCCTGAAGCCTCTAAAGAGCTCACACTCTAGCTCCAGGGCCTCATTTGCAGCTTGGCTCTCCCTCCAAAGCCCCCACTCTCTGTTTCCCCCAGCATTCTCCCTCGAGGGCTGCTCTGGTGGCCATACCATGTCCAACCCATTATGAGAGAGCAAGGGGCACCTGGGCAGCATGCTTCCCTACTGGCCTGCTGAGCTGGCTGAGTGCTGTCAGGTGTGTCCTGGGCTCATCACAGGCTTTTCTTCCTCTTCTGAACCTTTCTATCCATCAGCCTGATGACACTTTAAAAACTGAAGTCAGCTGGAAAAGCTGCTCCCCTTTGTGCCCAGGTAATGAACGAGGCAGAGCCCAGGGGTTGGAGGCTTCCCTGCCTGCTTGGACAGGGTAAGACAAGTCCTCCTTGAAGGGTGACCTTGTCTGCAGCTCCCGTAACTGGAGCTGGAATCCACTCGCTGCTTGTGATTCTGTGAGTCTGGCACAGCTATGAGGTAGAAATGCAGTGGAACAGACTGAACCAAAAAACCAGACATTTAGTGTGAGCAGGTACAGTGCCTCTGCCTCCTGCCACTGACCCAGAGCCTCAGCATCCTCCTCATCTCCCTGTCTTGCAATCTAACTTCCTTCTCTGCAGCATGCTCACATCACACAGCATCCAAAGGTCCCCACATCTGCCTTGCAGCAGGAATTAGGCCTTTGTATCTTGCAGCTCTGTGGTCCTCCAGGGTCCCCAGACTCCACACCCACCTGCCTTGAAGTTCTACTGGGTACAAAATGACCTGAAGTACCAGGGTGACGTCATAAACTGAGACATGTCCCAACAACTTTCAAGCTGTTGGACTGTCAGGCACACAACACCCAGTAAGGAGCAGAACATTCACATTTCTTTGTTCTAATGAACGTGGTTTTTCGAGATGTGAGTGAATTTCAGCATGAAACTCCCTCTGCCTCAAGACAGCCTGACTTTCACCCACCCTGGGCTGAGTGGAGTGACAGTCCCCACCCTTCAACTACTTGAAAAAGACCCTGGCCCACTCCTGTGGCTCAGATTTGTACTCTGACAGCAGTGGCTACACAGCAGCGAGGGCCCAAGGAACAGGAACACTGCCACACTGAACCTACAGCCCAGGTATCCCCACAGGAGAGGGTCACAGCTAATCTCCCCTTGGCAGCCTGCATGTCCCTGCAGACCATAATAATCCACAGGAACTGGAACGACCCGACCCTGTCACGCCTCGCATACCCTGATCCCTGAGTGAGGGCAGTCAGGTGCATCTGGGTATAAATACAGCCAGGCCCTGGAGAAACCTGACTCCCTGGATCATTCGTCCTGCACAGGTCAGAACCACCTGCACAAGCCACCTTTGTGGTGGGGCACCCACTTCTCCCCACCCTTGCCCCCTTCCAGAGCACTGATGTAGGAAAGACCCCCCCCTTCCTGTGCTCTGCACTTGCTCTGGCATGTGCTGGCCCAGGAGGAAGAATGTGTTTGAGCCTGCTGGAAGATGTAAGTCCTATTTCCAGCTCTTCCCCTGCCACTCGGGTGTACACACAAGTTTCTTCCCCACTCAGTGCCTGTTTAGGACACAGGCACAGTTCCCTTCCATGTGCCCACAGAACCATCGTTTCTCTTGCCAGAGACACAGAAAATGAGAACTCCCCAATCTTGGCTCTGCTCCCACTCCCTGAAGGACAGAGAGTCCCTTTGCAGTAAAGGAGTGAGGTCTCAAACTCCAGCACCGCTGGAGCTGTGAGCATGCCCTTGTGCCTGCCAGCTGGGCTTTGGACAAAGCGGCATCTCTGGGCATGGTTTGGTATCCCCACAGCAACACAGCCAGCCTGAAGTGACCAAGTCACCTTCTGGAGCAGTAAAGCCCGGCCAGGGGTGGGAGCACCCTGCCAAGGCCAGGAACACACAGATAAGGTTCAGCAACTGAAATGAGAAATGTTGTGGTGGAAGAACTTGATTCCGTTCCCTCGTCCATTGTTTTTGTTACAGTCCAAACGTTTTACTGAAATCAAAGCGAAATATTTCATCCCCCACTCTCTTCCTTTCCAAAAAATATAGGTGAACAAAGTGCTAGTTCCTGGATGCATGGCAGAAACACAACATTTTGGTATTCTGAGCTACAATGCCCCAGTGAAAAGGTCAAAAAGCAACGCCCAAACTACAACATTAAGCCAAAGGCACAAAGAGAGATGATCCCTCTGAACAGTATCACCCACAAAAGCCTTCACCTATGACAGCAGTACCAGGGAGGGATGGGAAAGGGAGCTGAGAGGACAATGGTGTCAGCAAGGATTTGGGGGAGCCCCCCACCAGAGCAGAGCACAGCTGTGGGATCAGGCAAAGGACGATACACACCAAGAGCCATCCCAAGCAACTCATTATGGTCTTGCTACCCACCCCCAAACCTCTCTCCCAGGGTGTTACGTTGTCCCCAGCCCTCACTCCCCCAGCCTGACCCCATTCCCACCCCAGGATGGGCACTGTGTCCCCTCCTGACACACCAAACCCGCTCTCATGGGGATGGTCTGTCCCCCATTTCTCCCCAGCACACAATACACACAACACATTCACTCCCACAAGTCCCCTGTCCCCAGGCTGTCCCTGCCTGTCCCTGTCCCACCCCACCAAAGGCCCCATGGCCTGACCCACTCCTCAGCCCCAGCTTTCCCCACCAGCCTGTTCATGCCCCAGTTTGCACATCCGCTGCCTTTGCCAGTGCATCCTACCAGAGCTCCCTGAGGGCCTCACTGCCTTTTACAGGCCAGATGAGACAGCACAAGGCTGACCCAGGCTGACAGCTCTCCTGCCCCCAGCACCCCTGCCCACGGGCACACACACACTGCTCCCAAGCCCCTGCAGCCAGAGGATACTTCCACTCCACGATGCTGATGCACGCCTTCCGCAGAGGGTTTTCCAGGGTTAGGCAGAACAGAGCCCTGGGTGGACGAGGAGCTACTGGTGGTACCGGCTTCTTGGACTTCTCCTTCTGTTGCCTCTTTTTCACGTCACCCTGGGGAGAAGCAGGCTCCATGGTGTTGCTCCCCTAGCTGTCTTCCCCTCCTGCCCTGCAGTGGAGCCCCCCTTCCCCAGGTCCCAGCCAGCTGGAGCTCCTCTGGGTCTCTGTCTCCTCCGTGCAATGGGGGAGGTGGTGGGGGAGTGGGGGCTGGAGCCTGCACTCGCATGTACAAACACACAAAGCACGAGTTTAAATTTAGATCCCGGCCTGACTCTGGGTGCTGTCCCAGCTCCTGAGGCAGCAGAAGGGCCCCTGCAGCTGTTCCCTCTTTACCCAGCACATGGGGAGTTGGGCGAGTGCTTGGCGTGCCTCTGGCTGGGCTGGGGGTGGGACAGGCTGCCCGGGGCCGGGCACTGGCTCCGGAGGAGCAGCGCCTGCGCCTGTGTCCATCCCAGGGCAGCTCTCCCCAGCTTCCCCCCCGGCACTGGGAAGCAGCCGGGCTGCCTGGGGCAAGCTGCATTTGCTGAGTCCCACTGTTCAGGGTGAGATGGAGAAGCCAGCTCTGGCCAGCTCCCAAAGACAGGTTTCCCTCTTCATGCCATCAGCCCCTTCTCTGCAGGATTTCCAGCTGGTGCACACTGTTCACCTGTGCCCGGGACCACGTGAGACTGGGGCTGTAGGGTCTTTGAGGCTGGGTCCATTTCACTGGCTGGAGACCCCAGCCTCAGAGCTCCAGGGAATCCTGGTGAGTCCAAGAAGTGCTCAGGCTGGCTTTTCTGGAGGCACAGAGGAAACCCTTGGCTGGCACTGGTCACTCAAACAACCACTTGCTCCGCCTTACAGGGGTAAGTCCTGCATGCAGGGTATGGAGGATGTCTGGGAACGCAAGAACCCAACAAGCCTAGGCTGGACTGTGTCCTGCCAACCCCAGCTGGGCTTGGGAAAGCCTAACTGGATGAATGGTATGGTAACTACTAAGCTAAGGAGAGAGGAAGGTTATCAGCACCTTCCACAGCAGGGGACTGGGGCACCAGAAGTGTCATTTACGGGGGTTTTCCTGGGGTTTTTTAGACTGTCAACAAAATAACTGCAGCAATCTAATTACTTACAGTAGTGTCCCACAGCAAATAGTATCCCTGTTGTACAGATGTTACAGCTGGTGTGACTGACCAGCTGTGCCCCATGCCACCTCGTGCACCCCGGGGGGCTGCTCTGCCCACAGCACCGTGCTGCCTTGCTCACAGCTTCCCCTCCTTTGCTTTGTGGGGTCATTCTTCTGGGGAGGGAAATGCCCACCAGGTGTGCAGCCAGCTGTCCTGGGGACCAGGGAGATGGCACGGGAGGGAGAGCAACTCCGTCCGCTGCTCCAGCCACTTTTGATGTACTTTGCAGGAGGGTGCCCTCGATTGTAAAAGGGTTCATAGAATCACGGAATGGCTTGGGTTTGAAGGGACCCTAAAGGTTATCTCGTCCCAACTCCCTGCCATGGCCAAGGCCCCTCTCTACACCACTCTGTTGCATTTTGTGCAAATCAGAGTCAAATCATTCCTGCTGCGGGGTCCAGCCCCGTCTCCGTGTGAGGCAGATCCCTCTTCTCACTTGGCCATCATTTTCCCCCAGCCGCCTGTGCAGAAGAGCCTGTCCGGGCACCACAAGGCCGCGGGGCCCATCTAGTGGGGATCTCCAGGAGAACATCAGCCTGGGACGCCCCGGGAAGGCGAGCAGGAGGGCGGGCGGGGCTGTGCAGGGGATCCCCGCAGCCTCTCTGGCCGTGAAGGGCTGGCACGGGGCACCCACCGACCCGGCACGGCTCCAGCACACACCGTACAGCGCTCTGCCCGACGGAGCCGCTTCCTACCTGCTCGGCAGGGAGAGGCTCCTTCCTCGGGAAAGCCCTTCACAGCCGTTCTCCTCCTCCTCGCACACCTCCCGGGCCTTCACGTCCCTCTCCCGCTCCATCACCGCCCTGGCGCGGCCTTGGGAAGGGTCCCGAAGGGAGCTGGGCCGTGAGGGGCGCCTGGCTCCCGCAGGTGCGGATGGCACCGCCTGCCGCCGAGCCGCGCCCAAAGCTGCCGTGCGCCGCTCTCGGGCCCGTTCCGCCGCTCGTCCGGCGCCGCTGTCTCCCCTCTCCCCGCCCTGCTCCACACCCGGCTCCCTCTCCGGCCACACTCCCGCCCCTCTCTCCTCTCCCCACCCAGTTCCCTCTCCGGTCACACTCCGGTCCCTCTCTCCTCTCCCCGCCCTGCTCCACCCCCGGCTCCCTCTCCGGCCACACTCCCGCCCCTCTGTCTCCTCTCCCCGCTCTGCTCCACCCCCGG